>SJYT01061286.1:1070763-1098910 GCA_006410635.1 Cephalophus harveyi | reverse complement strand
TGAGTCTGAGTGAACTCCGGGAGTTGGTGATGGACAGGGAGGCCTGGTGTGCTGGGATTCATTGGGTTGCAAAGAGTCAGACACGGCTGAGTAACTGAACTGAACTGAACTGATCGGAGTGTAACCTCGGGCTTATTGATTATTGGCCAGTTGTTTTACTGAGCACATAACACGTGAATGATGGGGTTATTGGGATTGTATTTACCCTTTCTTTGTTTATGTAAGTCTCAAAGAATTTGGAGTGGTGAGCTCAGACAGGTACATATGGGGTATAAAAGATTTTCACAAATGCTAGTCGGGGTCCTTGGCTAAGAGGAGACCCTGCCTTGGGCCCACTGGTATAATAAACTGCACTTCACTATCTGCATTTTCCTTCTGAGTAGTTTGTTTCCCTGAAGGCGTGGCTACAACACTCCCCTTCCTCTGCAAAACAGTTTCCCCAGAGCTATGGACAGCCTGTCTCCCAGCCACAGTCTTCACCAAGTACCTGAATAAAACTTAACCTCCCACCTTCTAAGCTTTTTTGTTTTTCCTCAAGTCAACAGCAGAGATAACTGGTTCCTCTTCGGAAATCAAACTGAGAGTCTACATCAGGCTAATCCCCGCATGCATTTCAGATTATAATGGATGGTTTTAAAGCATCATAATATGAAGGAAGCAAAGCTCAGCCTCCTAAGTATTTGCACGTATGTGAGCACACGGGCCTGCCTGTGCACACACGCGCACATAAACACACGTACACACCCCCTCAGCAATATCAGTTCGTGCTGATGACTTCAACACCCTTGGTTTTAGTTACTGCTCGAGCACTTGGAGAATAACACATTTCTCGGGAGCGAGCAGTAGCTGAGAGACCAAATTAGGTTCAACTGTTGTGTTTTGCAAAGCAGCTACTTGCAAGGTTTCTGGGAAACTTGCGATCGTCCCGATCCGAGAACCGAAGCGAAGTCTCGATTGAAAAAAAAAAAAAACCAGCGCAATCTAAAAATTGAGAATTCTGTTTTATCTGGCGTACTTTCTGAGGACTTCAAGCCCAAGATAGCTCTGAGGGGCTGCTCCGAAGAGGTTAGAAAAGATACAAGGTATGTAAAGGTTGCTGCAACAAAATCCAGGTAGTCGGAACATCAAAAGAGTGCTGTTAGTTAAAGCAAACCAGAAATCTTAGGTTAATGAATTTAGCATTTTTCTTTGTATAGAAAGATGCAAGAGTGTGAGCTCACTGAAATCTTTTCTTTGATCGGCACCTCAGGGGCCAGTTATCCACTTTTTCCCACCCTGAGTCCCCCCAGGGTGCACAGGATGTTGGGGGTGGGGGCTGGCGGTTGCAGTGGCTGAGGGCTCGGCAGTTTGTCTCCACCCTAAGACCCCGCAGGGCTCACCTTGGAGTGGGGGGGGGGGGGCGCTGATGGCTTAATGAGCACAGCATCCTTTGTCTGCTGATCTGGCAGGCAACATTTTTCATTCACAGAGAGTCAGTTTTTCCAGTGAGTCTACATTAAAAAGGGGCTTCCCTGATAGCTCAGTAGGTAAAAGAACCTGCCTACAATGCAGGAGGCCTTGGTTGGATTCCTAGGTCAGGAAGGTCTGCGGGAGCAGGGATAGGCTATCCATTCCAGGCTTCTTGGGCTTCCCTGGTGGCTCAGCTGATAATGAATCCACCTGCAATGCGGGCGACCTGGGTTCAATCCCTGGGTTGGGAAGATCCCCTGGAGAAGGGAAAGGCTCCCCACTCCAGTATTCTGGCCTGGAGAATTCCATGGACTGTATGGTCCACGGGGTCACAAGGAGTCAGACATGACTGAGCAACTTTCACATTGCCAAGTTGATCAACTCAGCCTCCTTTTTTCCCCCAGAAACCAGCAACTCTTTGGTCATTTGCCTCTTCAGTAGGCTACGAATCCAAACTTAGTTTCAGAGAAAAACAATTTAGGAGAAAACAAAACAAGTGAACCGGCAAACCAAAGGGAGGTGAGAGAAGACCCATTCCCTTTCTTGGCCAGCCAACACCTGACTGTCCTTAGTGTCAAAGGATTCCTTCTTCCAGGCAGAGATGGCGGTGGGCTGGCAAGGCTGGGGCAACAGTCCTATCCAAGGTGCAGGGCTCAGCGTCCTCAAGCTGGGCACGTGACTGCCATGGGCAAAGCAGAGACGGCAGGTCACCGTCTCGAAGGAGGATATAAATCCGGTCCAGGGGAATCGGCAGGAGAGGACGCTGCTCATTTACCTCTGACCTTGTGGGTGGCTATAATTCTGAGCATTTGTAGAAGCCCAGTGTCTCTCTCTCTTCCTTAATAATGAATTAGCAGCAAGATCTCATAAAGCCCACTATTCAAGATGCAGAAACCAGTTTCTAGAGTGAGGATATCTGAGAGAAATGTAGGTGTGACTTAGCAAAGCCCTATACACACTGCTGACACGGTGCATTAAATAGATAACTAATCGGAGCCTACTGTACTGCACAGGGTCTGCCCAGTGCTCTGTGCGGACCAAATGGAAAGGAAATACGAAAAAGAGGGGATATATGCACACGTATAGCTGATTCACTCCGATGTACGGCAGAAACTAACACAACATTGTAAGGCAAATCGCTTTACAATGTATCCAATACTCCAATAAATTTTTTTTTTTTAAAATAAAAAAAAGCAAATCAGCAAAGCCCAAGATCTGATCATGGGGCGTCCCTGGTGGCTCAATCAGTAAAGAACTTGCCTGCAATGCAGGAGACATGCTTTCTGGGTCGGGAAGATCCCCTGGAAGGAAATGGCAACCCATTCCAGTATTCTTGCTTGGAGAATTCCGTGGACAGAGGTGCCTGGTGGGCTACAGTCTATGGGGTCGCAAAGAGTGAGACACGACTGAGCAACTTAACAACAATACCTGATCATACCTTAGAGGTAACTTATGGAACAAGTCAGCCAAGACCTTGGGTTCTCGTAGAAGGAAGTGTGGTTCTCATCACCTGGGCTTTCTCACGGGTGTCTGCCCATGGGCACTGCTCTTTTTGGAAGATGCCTCTGGTGTTCACAACTGAGGACATGCCCCCGCCAGGGTCAGTGATCCCCAAAGGCTCTGTTGGTATTTTCCAGCCTGTCTAAGCTCTCCTGATGGATCCATTCTATTCTCTAGCGCCCCTGCCTTCTTATCCTCCAGCTGTGGCCTCCATGTTCCCTTCTTCTCGTGGTTCCAGACCCGCCCTGTCTCTCCACACAGCTGGATTCTGTCATTCCTTCGCGGTTCCCACAGGGCAGCCCTGGTTGTTACCGTCACACGTGGGACTCATCTCACAGGTGAGGGAACTCTGAGCATCGTGGTCCCTTGACCTCTAAGGGCTTTGGTTGGTTTGCCTCCACTGGAGAAAAAAAAGGGGTCTATGTCCACCATATGTGGACCGTCCATTCTCCCTGTAGATGCAAAGACATCGGAAGGCCTGCGTCTTGCAGGACGCAGCACAGGTACGGAACGTGCCCAGCATCGGTGTACAGATGCAGAAGGAATAACTGTGAAGCAGCCTGTGGAAACTCGGCTCACGCAGGAGACTCGCACGCTTTAAAAGTCCCCCGAGATCTTCCCTGGCGGCTCAGTGGTAAAGAGTCCACCCGCCAGTGCAGGGCACACAGGTTCCATCCCGGGCAGGGAAGGTCCCGCGTGCAGCGGAGCCACTAAGCCCGGGAGCCGCAGCTACTGAGCCCGCGCTCCCTGGAGCCCGCGCCCCGCAAGAGAAGCCCGCGCCCCGCAAGAGAAGCCCGCGCCCCGCAAGAGAAGCCCGCGCTCCCTGGAGCCCGCGCGCCGCAAGAGAAGCCCGCGCCCCGCAACCAGAGCAAGCCGGTGCGCAGCAGCGAACACCCAGCACAGCCAATAAACAGATCACAGAAGTCCCCCATGCCTCCCAGCTGTAACCCTTCCCCCACCGACCACAGGTAATGGCTCTGTGATTTGTACTGTGCGGTCAGAATTCCCTTAATTTTTCTAAAAGCATTATCCCACCCCGCAGGGGTTCCATGTCAGCGCAGCCTCATGGGGCATTTTAGCTTCACCTGTTTGAATCTTATATAAACGTAACCACACAGTATGTATGTATTCTTTCCTGTCCGGCTTCTTTTGCTCAGCAGCGCGTTTGAGAAAGTTTCTGTGCTTTCGGGTGTGTGTCCCTCCTTTCTGCCCCGTCTGGTGCTCCACTGTACCCAAATACTGAGGGAATCCCGCTCCTCCTGGTGATGGGGATTTGACCGGTTTCCAGTTCGAGGCTAGCACACGCTTCCCTGCCGCCAGCATCCTTTCACCTGTCCCTGGGTGCACACCTGCAGGCATTTCTAGCGCGCACAGGCCTGGGAGCGAGTCAGGGAGTTACAGGGCATGTGCACACATGTGTATCATCCATGTGCAGCTAATGTGAAATCATAGGCACATTTTCAGATTCCCCCACCACTACCTGTATATCGGGCTTCCAGTGTTCCCCATTTCTGCCAAAATGTACGGTTATAAATCTTTAATAAATGTTCGCCTTTCATTGGGTGTTTTCTCACTGTGATTTTAATTTGCCTTCACCTGGTTACGTTCTTCCCTCCCTTACTAGGAGGTCCGAAGGCAGGTAACCTCTCGCCAGAGTATAATATGCTTCTCAAGGGAACAGAAAGGTTAAACTTCTATGTTGTTGGAGTGTCTTGTTTGCAGATGACGCTGCTGCTGCTGCTGCTAAGTCGCTTCAGTTGTGTCCGACTCTGTGCGACCCCATAGACGGCAGCCCACCAGGCTCCCCCGTCCCTGGGATTCTCCAGGCAAGGACACTGGAGTGGGTTGCCATTTCCTTCTCCAATGCATGAAAGTGAAAGTGAAGTTGCTCAGTTGTGTCCGACTCTTACCGACCCCATGGACTGCAGCCCACCAGGCTCCTCTGTCCACGGGATTTTCCAGGCAAGAGTACTGGAGTGGGGTGCCATTGCCTTCTCCAGCAGATGACGCTAAACTGCTTCATATACCTCAAACAGCGAGCGAGAGATTTGAGGAGGTACCGCCTCCTATCAGCTAGATGGAGATAACCCTCGCTTTGCAAAAGGCTCATTATTGTCATCAAGGATCACTTCCCTCTTTTCTGTAAGCAACCCTCCAAGCCAGTTTGTGAAGGTCACGGCTTTCTGTCCAGAAATCTGCTCCTTCTCCTCCCTGGAGATTTTTTGTAAAAGGTGATGCCTCATTCTGCAGAGAAAGTAGCATCAACATGTATGCCCTCTCAGGTGGAAGACGGACAGCTGGTTGAGAAGGTGGTCCTCCGAGACGACCTGGAGGGGTGGGGGAAGGGAGGGAGACTCAGGAGCCAGGGGGGTGTATGTCTCATTGTGGTTGATTTGTGTTGTTGTATGGCAGAAGCCAACACAACATTGTAAAAATTAAAAATATATGTATATTTAAATGAGGCTTCCCTTGTAGCTCAGTAGGTAAAGAATCTGCCTGCAACACAGGAGACCCAGGTTCAATTCCTGGGTCAGGAAGATCTCCTGGAGAAGGAAATGGTAACCCACTCCAGTATTCTTGCCTAGAGAATCCCATGGACAGAGCAGCCTGGCGGGCTACAGTCCATGGGGTTGCAAGAGTCAGACTCAACTTAGCAACTAAATCACCAGCATATATTTAAATAAAATAGAGATGATGCTTCATTCTGAAAAGACAGCCTGTGCTGTGCACACCTGAATGTAATCACAGTTCTGTAAGCTCGTTTTAAACAGGTGTCAAATCAACGGTAACAGCAAATCAGGAAGAGACTTGGGGAAGCTGAGAAACGGAAATAAGGTAGCAATGGATGGATGGAAATAAGGGGTCCCTAATGGTTAAATTTCTAGTCACTCTCATCACACATAAAAAAAGGAAGGGCACGGAGGCGTTTTTCCTGGAAAAGAGACCACAAAGAAGACACGGGACAGCTGTCTGGAGAGAGGTCAGACTGTCGCTGAAAGCAAAGATTAGACCAGCTTTCCTAGTTCAGAGGCTTCGAGCTGGGACTGTGTGAACCTCCCTGAAGGTAGGTTTCACGTGAACAGAAGAAACACCTTGCTCGAACTTGTCAGTGACAGCTGGAGCTGAGTCCCTCCACGAGCTCCAGAAAAGGCTAGAAATCCCATAGGGGCAGAGCTTCAGAAGAAATCTCATTCTAGGCGGTTTCCAGGTGGTTATAAATCTTTAATAAATGTTCGCCTTTCATTGGGTGTTTTCTCACTGTGATTTTAATTTGCCTTCACCTGGTTACGTTCTTCCCTCCCTTACTAGGAGGTCCGAAGGCAGGTAACCTCTCGCCAGAGTATAATATGCTTCTCAAGGGAACAGAAAGGTTAAACTTCTATGTTGTTGGAGTGTCTTGTTTGCAGATGACGCTGCTGCTGCTGCTGCTAAGTCGCTTCAGTTGTGTCCGACTCTGTGCGACCCCATAGACAGCAGCCCACCAGGCTCCCCCGTCCCTGGGATTCTCCAGGCAAGGACACTGGAGTGGGTTGCCATTTCCTTCTCCAATGCATGAAAGTGAAAGTGAAGTTGCTCAGTTGTGTCCGACTCTTACCGACCCCATGGACTGCAGCCCACCAGGCTCCTCTGTCCACGGGATTTTCCAGGCAAGAGTACTGGAGTGGGGTGCCATTGCCTTCTCCAGCAGATGACGCTAAACTGCTTCATATACCTCAAACAGTGAGCGAGAGATTTGAGGAGGTACCGCCTCCTATCAGCTAGATGGAGATAACCCTCGCTTTGCAAAAGGCTCATTATTGTCATCAAGGATCACTTCCCTCTTTTCTGTAAGCAACCCTCCAAGCCAGTTTGTGAAGGTCACGGCTTTCTGTCCAGAAATCTGCTCCTTCTCCTCCTTAACCCTCGCTTTGCAAAAGGCTCATTATTGTCATCAAGGATCACTTCCCTCTTTTCTGTAAGCAACCCTCCAAGCCAGTTTGTGAAGGTCACGGCTTTCTGTCCAGAAATCTGCTCCTTCTCCTCCCTGGAGATTTTTTGTAAAAGGTGATGCCTCATTCTGCAGAGAAAGTAGCATCAACATGTATGCCCTCTCAGGTGGAAGATGGACAGCTGGTTGAGAAGGTGGTCCTCCGAGACGACCTGGAGGGGTGGGGGAAGGGAGGGAGACTCAGGAGCCAGGGGGGTGTATGTCTCATTGTGGTTGATTTGTGTTGTTGTATGGCAGAAGCCAACACAACATTGTAAAAATTAAAAATATATGTATATTTAAATGAGGCTTCCCTTGTAGCTCAGTAGGTAAAGAATCTGCCTGCAACACAGGAGACCCAGGTTCAATTCCTGGGTCAGGAAGATCTCCTGGAGAAGGAAATGGTAACCCACTCCAGTATTCTTGCCTAGAGAATCCCATGGACAGAGCAGCCTGGCGGGCTACAGTCCATGGGGTTGCAAGAGTCAGACTCAACTTAGCAACTAAATCACCAGCATATATTTAAATAAAATAGAGATGATGCTTCATTCTGAAAAGACAGCCTGTGCTGTGCACACCTGAATGTAATCACAGTTCTGTAAGCTCGTTTTAAACAGGTGTCAAATCAACGGTAACAGCAAATCAGGAAGAGACTTGGGGAAGCTGAGAAACGGAAATAAGGTAGCAATGGATGGATGGAAATAAGGGGTCCCTAATGGTTAAATTTCTAGTCACTCTCATCACACATAAAAAAAGGAAGGGCACGGAGGCGTTTTTCCTGGAAAAGAGACCACAAAGAAGACACGGGACAGCTGTCTGGAGAGAGGTCAGACTGTCGCTGAAAGCAAAGATTAGACCAGCTTTCCTAGTTCAGAGGCTTCGAGCTGGGACTGTGTGAACCTCCCTGAAGGTAGGTTTCACGTGAACAGAAGAAACACCTTGCTCGAACTTGTCAGTGACAGCTGGAGCTGAGTCCCTCCACGAGCTCCAGAAAAGGCTAGAAATCCCATAGGGGCAGAGCTTCAGAAGAAATCTCATTCTAGGCGGTTTCCAGGTTCCCTCCCAACGTGCAGGCTTTATTATTAGGGAGAAAAGAGTTTCTGCAAGAATACATGAAAATGAAAGTGTTAGTTGCTCTGCCGTATTCAACTCTTCGTGATCCCATGGATTGTAGCCCACCAGGCTCCTCTGTCCATAGGACTCTCCAGGCCAGAATACTGGAGTGGGTACCCATTCCCTTCTCCAGGGGATCTTCCCGACCCAGGGATCGAACCTGGGTCTCCTGCATTACAGTCGATTCTTTAACATCTGAGCCACCAGGGAAGCCCACAAGAACACATGGTGGGCTACAAAGACCCTGGCCCGGGAGTGTGGAGCTGCTCAGTCACCTCTTCCAATCTCAGCAGTTCCAGCCATTAAAAAAAAAAAAAATGCTATTTATCCTGTCCACACAATGGGTGTTCTAATATAATAGACGAGAGCATGCAAAGTTACTCTATAACCTCTAAAGGTGCTAAACAAACTGTAAGCTATTAGTATAGTTAGGTTTGAAATTAACAAGAGTGAGAATCTTAAAAATACATACACAACTTACCGCGTCATAGGAAGAACAGCACGGAAATCCTACTGGGGAAGTGAATCAGGATTGGATTTGGCCTGAGACACAGAAATATCTGGAAACGAGTATTTAAGCAGAAAAGCTTGGTTTTCTTTTATAAATAATTACAGTTTGGGGGAAATGTGTAAATTCTTTTTTTTTTTTTGGCCTGAGGATAGAGAGTCTAGTCCCTTAATTGAACCCTTTTGTAAGAAAAAGGGAATTTTGACTTGAAGAGCATTAACTCTCATTTTCTAAAAAGGTAGAATGAGAAGGTATAGAAAACTGGCCTAAGGTACATGGAGTCAAGGATGGACTATACTTGTTCCTTTTCAGCCTCAAGCGTGGGAATCAAATGAGACTGTTCGTCTTCAGGGGTCCCCAGCTTCTGGGATCTATCGCCTGCTGATCTGAGGTGGAGCTGATGGAATAGTAAGAGAAATAAAGTGCACAATACATGTACTGTGCTTGAATCGTCCCGAAACCATCCCCCTCCTCCACGGTCCCTGGAAAAGCTGTCTTCCATGAAACTGGTCCCTGGTGCCAAAAAGGCTGGGGACCGCTGCGCTGATGCAAGTTCACAGCTGGGCTCCCATTAGGAGAGGTTTTACTCCACGTTGTCTACATACAACCGAACTCACAGAAAGAGAAAAGTCATGCAGTGGGAGACCGTATCTGCCAATGATGGGACTGACCAGGGCGTCATTTCCAAAATAAACAAATAGCCCCAGCAACAGCAACAAAAACCCCCAATAGCCCAAATCACAAAACAAGAACTACCTGAAGCAAAACTATTTGGTTCCTACCAGGGGCTGGGGGGAGAAAAAAAGGAAAATCTTATTTTTCAAGTACCATTACCAAGAAGAAAAGCCATCAGCCCCAGTTTCTCCCCCACGGCAAGACCCAGTCACAGCCAGTACATCTGCCACCAGGTCTCGGGGCTGGACTCGGGCCAGCAGCTCCCTTCTGTTTGTCACTGATGAGTAACACCGGCCTGGAAACCAGAACACCCTCGGCACCGCGATCACAGCAGGGGGATCACAGCGGGGGGATCACAGCGGGGTGATGCTCCCTTCAGAGGGGAGAAAGGCAAGCTCCCGAGGTGACTGTGCCCATGGAGCCCGCGTTCAACAAGCCTGCACGCTGCTCAAGGGTCGTGCAAGCACTTCCATCTGGGAGGTGCGTGCCTCACACGTGTGTGGGCAGAGACCTCTGCGCGCGGGCACACACATGCGGTTCTGCCTGAGTCACCAAGGCTTGGGCGATGATTGCCCTTGACTTTGTGACTTATTAAGAGGATAAATAGAGGCCATCTATTTTCTCAGCCTATAAACAGTGATGCTACGAGGCTGGCTGGTGAGCTGGAGATGCCACTGAAGTTGGTACAGAGGGGATTATGTACCAACAATATATTAATTCTGGCATGAAGGTTACTTTTCCGGCAGGTTCCTGAGGTTGGTACTCAAGAGACAGGCCACCCTGGCTAGGGAGGGAGCTGAAAGGGACTTCAGGCATAGTCAGCTTTTCAAGTTCTCTGATCTTACACAGGACGAAAGACAGTCCAGTGGTCCAGAGGCCACTCAGAAGCTGATGGCGAATTCCGGAATTTCTACGTCCTCTCTTTGACTCTCCTCGCTCTCCTGACTCCATGGGTTTAGAATAAATTTTCAGGTGGATCACAAATAACAAGAGTATCTTACAGTCAAAAGGGTTGCTCACCTCTGGGCATGGAAAAAAAACAGGAGAGGTCAGTGGACTTTCTCGTGGACACTCCCGTGTCCCCGTCAGCCCGTCCTGAGGCGCCCTGCACGCGGCTGTCCCTGCGTCCCTCTCCTCTTCTCCGTCCTTATTCTGGGCTCTCTTCCTGTCTTTCCAGACACTCTGCCTCCTCTACCACCTAGGAAACCAGGCTGTGCTTTTCCATGAACCGTGATGGCGTCTTATAAATGGGGGCATGATTTCCTTAGGCTCCGAGGACACCGCGTATTCATAAACTCAGTGCTCTCCGACTGGACTGCATAGTAACGCCCAGGCTACAATGCAGAGTGACTAGATCAGAATACTGTGTGTTCAACTGTGTGCACATTTGTGTACTTGTGCTGCCTGTCTTGGGGCATGTGTGCATGCGTGATTGGTGTGTGTGTGCATGCGTGTGTATGTGTACATGTGTGTTGGAGGGGGTGTGCTTGTGTGTGTTGGGTGTGTGTGTGTGTGTTGAGGTATGTGCTTGTGTGGGTATTGGGGGAGTGTTTGCACCTATGTGTATGTGTGTGTTGTGTATACACATGATGTGTATATGTGTTGGAGGACTGTATGCTTGGTGTGTGGGTATTGGTGTATGTGTATGCATGTGTGTGTATGTTGCGAGTGTATACATAGGGTATGCATGTGTATGTGTGTACAGCCTGTGTATGCATGTATGTGTATATGGGTGTGTGTGTGTATAGGGTTTGTGTGTACATGCGTGTATAGGATGTGTATGTGTACATAGGGTGTGTGTATGCATGTGTGTGTATAGGATGCATATGTGTACATAGGGTGTGTGTGCATGTGTGTGTATAGGATGTGTTATATGTACATAGGGTGTGTGTGTGCATGTGTATAGGATGCGTATATGTACATAGAGTGTGTGTGTGCATGTGTGTATAGATGCGTATGTGTACATAGGGTGTGTGTGTGCATGTGTGTGTACAGGATGCGTATGTGTACATAGGGTGTGTGTGTGCATGTGTGTGTATAGGATATGTGTGTGCTGGGGGTGTGGCGTGACCAGCCTGGAGCGCCGTCAGCAGTTCCTCAGGTTCCTCCGGGGATGTGAACAGGCAGCAAGCCTGGGAACCTCTGCCCTCGACCCACCGTTCTCGACCTGCCTGCTCAAGGCTCACCTCCCTGCTGACGGCACTGTCCAGTCACTGCTGAGACTCGCCGCCCCATGCGTTCTGGACCTTCCCTGTCTTAAATGGAACCCACTCCCCAGCCTCACCGGAGCCACAGGGACCACGGGGGTTCCGACTGGTTCTGTCCAACTCCCACCTCTCAGCTCACTGTGTGTGTGTGTGTCCTGCGGGGCCTGGGATGTGTTCTTCCTTGAGCTCTAAGCTGCAGTCCTGTTAATCCAATAGAACTGGCTCCCAGCACCAAGGGAGGCCACAAAGTCTTCCTTCTCGTTAAATTTGTTTTAAAGTAATGAAGGGAAAAGACAACAATGGCCTGGGGTCAATTTATTCACCTCTCCAGATAAAAAAGAGGACGGAGGCAGTAGTTACTGAACTGTGATGTGAGTTATAACAAACACACGGATTTATAACTGCAGCCATAGTTCACAGCTCCCAGAGCCTTGGAAAGTCCGGCCCAAGAAGAACAATGGGGCATCTCCTGCTACCATATTCAACCGTGTGTCCCTGTACCTGAAATCACTTCGGAGCTTTAAAGGGAAATGTGTGCACGTGTGCTAAGTCGCTTCAGTCGTGTCTGACTATTTGTGACCCCATGGACTATATATAGCCCACCAGCTCCTCTGTCCATCAGCTTTTCCAGGCAAGAAGACTGGAGTGGGTCACCATGCCCTCCTCGGGGATCTTCTGAACCCAGGGATGAAACCCAGGCAGGTCGGTGCTTTATCACGAGTGCCACCTGGGAAACCCTAAAGGGAGAGGTGCCAAGTCGCTCAGTCGTGTCCGACTCTTTGTGACCCCCCTGGACTGCAGCCCACCAGCTCCTCTGTCCATGGGATTCTCCAGGCAAGAATACTGAAGTGGGGTGCCATTTCCTTATCTTGTAATTCATGACATGCCCCTTTAAAGGACAGCTGAGTTCCAGTTAACGAGGTGAGCCCTAAGGATGGGGCTGGTTTCCAGGAGGCCCCACCTTGATTAGAGGGTAGGAGCTCTGATCTGCCATCATCTGATCTCCAGGGAGGGGAGGGAAGCTAGAGACTGAATCGGCAGTTGATGGCTAATGATCTCATCAATGCTGCCTACATGATGGAACCTCAATATAAGCCCCATGGGACAGGGTGTGGGTGGCTTCTGGGCTGCTGAGCCAGGACTTATTTGGGGTGGCAGCACCCCAAACTCCCCAGGGACAGAAGCCCCTGTGTTTGGGACCCTTCCAGACCTGGCCCGGGGGTATCTCTCCACAGGACTCTTCATTTGTATATAAATATCATTTTTCATACACTGATCATCCAGTAAGAAAACTGATTTCCTGAGTCTGTGAGCTGTCCTAGTGAATTAATGGAATCCGAGCCGGGGTCCCCCAGAACTTCTGAGCTTAGCCGATGTGGCAGAAGCCCTTCACCTGCGGGACCAGGGGTTTCTCCAGACAGATGGGGTTGCAACTGAGCTGAATTACAGGACACCCACCTGGTATCACAGAGCTGCCTCGTGGTGCTGGGTGGCGGGGGGGGGGGGACACATATGGGAATCACAAAGAGAGCATGAACTTCAAACTCATTGTAGTTAAGTGGTAGATACGTTACAAACGGACTTCTCTCCTGTTATCCGACACATTAGAACGTGAAGATATTCTTCAAAGAAAAGAAAAGTACAGCTAAAACCACAGACCTTTCTCATAAAAGCTGTCCACTCCAGGGAGGGGAGGGAAGCTAGAGACTGAATCGGCAGTTGATGGCTAATGATCTCATCAATGCTGCCTACATGATGGAACCTCAATATAAGCCCCATGGGACAGGGTGTGGGTGGCTTCTGGGCTGCTGAGCCAGGACTTATTTGGGGTGGCAGCACCCCAAACTCCCCAGGGACAGAAGCCCCTGTGTTTGGGACCCTTCCAGACCTGGCCCGGGGGTATCTCTCCACAGGACTCTTCATTTGTATGTAAATATCATTTTTCATACACTGATCATCCAGTAAGAAAACTGATTTCCTGAGTCTGTGAGCTGTCCTAGTGAATTAATGGAACCCGAGCCGGGGTCCCCCAGAACTTCTGAGCTTAGCCGATCTGGCAGAAGCCCTTCACCTGCGGGACCAGGGGTTTCTCCAGACAGATGGGGTTGCAACTGAGCTGAATTACAGGACACCCACCTGGTGTCACAGAGCTGCCTTGTGGTGCTGGGTGGGGGGTGGGGGACACATATGGGAATCACAAAGCGAGCATGAACTTCAAACTCATTGTAGTTAAGTGGTAGATACGTTACGAACGGACTTCTCTCCTGTTATCCGACGCATTAGAACGTGAAGATATTCTTCAAAGAAAAGAAAAGTACAGCTAAAACCACAGACCTTTCTCATAAAAGCTGTCCACGCTGGGCGTGGAAATGAACACCTGTCTGTTCACCAAACCCCTGGGGGCTCCCGTGCCTAGCACCTGCTCATGGGTGAGTGAAGATACAGTTTTGGAAACGCACCACACCTCTAGGAAATAATAGCGAAAGTGAAGTCACTCAGTCGTGTCTGACTCTTTGTAACGCCATGGACTATAGCCTACCAGGCTCCTCTGTTCGTGGGATTTTCCAGGCAAGAGCACTGGAGTGGACTGCCATTTCCTTCTCCAGGAGATCTTTCCGACCCAGGGATCGAACCTGAGTCTTCTGCATTGCAGACAGACACTTTACCGTCTGAGCTATCAGGGAAGTCAGGAAATAATAAAGAGAATTCAAAACTCAAAAGATGAGCAAGTTTGTAGTAACAGAATTAGGGGCCAGGACAGATCAGAGAAAGGAGAGTAATCATCCAAGCAGAGGAAAAGGCCAACTGGGGTATTTTACACGTCCCAACATGGAGACCCAGCGGTCCGTCAAGTGAGGACACCCTGTGCAGGCTCCGCAGCTCTCCTCAAGACATGTTATGAAACATCCGGAGCTGAACACCCCTTTCTGGGTTTAGGAACTTTTTCCTGGAAACCTTCGCACCTTTGTGTATCTTTTATTGGAAGCTAGTGTCTAAATCCTTTCCCAATCCTGTAAATCCTGTAAGAGGTGTGTGTGAAATGGTACCTGCCTCATGCATGGTTCTTTTTTGTTTTTCTGCATAGATGGGATAATCAGCATTTCAAAAGGAGTCTGGTGATGGGGTTGATGACTTTGGGAACGGACGCTGAACAAGTAGTATGAAGTAGGGAAATCCCTGTGTAGATACCACACCCCTGAGATGCATAAAGAGAACTCTCCAAACCCCAGGGACCTCTGAAACAGTTTTGGAGCCCATTTCAAGAAGGTAAATTCCTCCCAGTACACAAGCCACCAAGCTCACCTTCGGAACCAACACCACGGCTTCTGCCGCCAGGATGCTCCTGTGCAGTAAGCGAGCAGGAGTGTTTCTAATCACCCTCAGACAGAGGGAAGATACTGCATCCCCAGAGGGTGCGCCCCTAAAGGTCATCCCACGAGTGTGTGTCCCTGTTCCCCAGGAGGGCAGACAGCGGGGAGTCTGTGTGCCATACACATTCCTGTAACTCATCTGTAAACCTCAAAGCCTTTCCTCTGCTCACTGTGGGTTATTATGTGCAGGCATCAACACTGGAAGGCCATCATGTCTACTAGGACTGAATCAGTGAGGTATCCACGTGGCCCAAATACAGCTCTCACCGCGGGCAGTTCTACTCCAGGTTTCTGTCCAACACAGGAACGGGAAGATGGGAAAAGAACAGAGGCCCATGACATCACAGATGCATTTGGTCAGTGGCCAGAGCCCGCAATCAGCGGCCACAGGAAGAGCATCCTCTTCCATACGTAAGAAATGAATCCCCAGGCTGCAACTTTCATTCAAAAGCAGCACCGTCCAACCGTGAGATTCTTGGGCATCCCTGTGGCTTGCAGACCTCTGACCCTCACCATCTGTCTTCTGAACCTCCCCTGACACAGCTCTGCTCACCAAGGGTGTGGCCAACCTCACTCACCCCCCATCTGCGTGCAGGGCCACCAGCACACACCAAGGGAGGGGCACTTGACACCCGGGGCATCGGGCAGTCCCCGGGACTTTGATTTTTTTTTTTTTTCTTTAACCAACCTTTTCTCTGTCTCCAGGAAGCAACTCAATGTCTGGGAAAAGCTCATAGAGACAGAGCAGGGCAACTGAGTATGAAGTAATCTCCTCTGGCTAATCGAATTTTCCAGTGACCCCAGACCTCCTGCCAGAGGATCTGCCTTCCTCAAGCAGCCCATTTAATTTAAACCATGGTTAAAGAAGTAGGATATCAACAGTCAGGCAGCAAGACTGGGTTGAAAAAAAATGCAAGTCATTCCCCCACCCCGTACAAATTTTCAAATATAGATTATCTGGAAAGACAGTGATTTGAAAGCCTAATTTCTCTTCTGAAAGAAGAGAAAACTTTTGATCCCTTTCAAGGGTGTTAAGTTACAGATGAAATGTGGCTGCGTTCTCACAATATTAGAAATAAAGTTTATGAAAAAGACTCTCCTCAAGAATGAAGCTAGACGTTGTGAGCCATTCCACCCATGTTCTTTCTTTTATTCGTTTATTATGCCAAAACGAGACTAGAGGGCATACCAGGGAGTCTGCCTTCGCTTAATCAGCTAACTGTCACCAGCAATAAACTTCTAGAGCAACGTGTAAGGAATAAAACGCTCACGAAGATCTTATGAAAATAGATTTTCAATTGAGGATTACAGCACAGCAAAGGCAAGTCAGGTGCTACTGTCTCGGTTCTTGGGAGCAAGAAGCCATGGGTCCAGACACGTGGCCCCTCGCCCATCACCCTGGCAGGACCAAGTGTCCTCCTTTTACACATCACACCTCAGACGTGGGTCCAGAGAGCTCCGAGAGCCCAGCCCGGCGATGGAGTCTGTGTCCCTGTCCCTGTGTGTATCTTGCTGCCCAAACAAGGACGTCATGCAGCTCGCTGTACCCCTTCCACAGCAAGTCACGTGTGCAGCCACTCAACTGTCAGTGATGGAATAAATCATCCCGTCCTCATCGGGAATGTGAAGTATCACCTGAATTCCAATCAAGCTGCGAGCGCAAAGAATTTGCCAGTCATCGAATCCAGGAGAGGCCGTGATTACCCAGAGTCTTCCACAAACAACTGACGAAAAATTAGGGCTCAGTAAGTCTCAAAACAACGATTTAAGTGCGGCATGATCACTTGAGTAAAGCTGCCTGGATTTAGCTGGAATGTGACATTTCAGAAAAGGCACAAACCCGACTGCAGAGTCATAATTATCAATTCAGGAATTGACAGAAGGTGGAAAAGTTGAGCGAGTCTGTGTCTCATTTTCCTCTTAGGCCAACAACCAGATGACTCTGAAAATATAACCGGTGGCTGTAGGCTTATCTAGACTCAGTTCGACCTGCTCTGACGGCCCTTGTGAAAAGCAGACAGGGGAGGGTGTTCAGTGGGCATCCCGGGGAACAGCCTTGTTCACTGTGTGAGCGAAAGTGAGATCAGTGTTCTCATTCTTTATTTTTCTGAAGTAAATGCAGAGAGAGGGGAGTGGGAGAGAAGATCTTAAAAGTTTTTAATGAAGGCGCCACATACGCCATATGTATGAAGATGGTGCTATGTTACAGTGTACTAAGTTACTGGAAGAAATACTGACTGGACAACAGGTTTAGGTATCAATCAAGCATCATCATTATTATTATCAGCAGGAGGAACCTGAATCTTCTCCCTCGCAGGGGTCCTAAGTGTGCAAGTTTTACGTTTACATTTAGGCATCGCATAAGAGAGGAATTGTGGGTGTGGGTGGGAACTTAATTGGAAACCAGTATTCCACACACGTTTCTGTCCTGTTTATACGTGGAATTATGCAATGGCAAGAACTGGAGTGGAGAAAGGAGGGACACAGATGTATTTTCACAGACAATTAGGTAAGCCTGGGGAGAAACCCAGGCTGATGAAGGCTCAGCAATGAGGGGCTTGTTGTCTGCTCTGTGTGGGTCGGGGGAGGGGGGCGTCTACAAAACAGTCCCTTCACACAGTCACTGAGCTCCTCAGGCCGGAAGTCAAGTTCAAAATCGCAGGGTGATCGGTCCTCTGCCAGGCAACAGGTGTCTCCATGTGGGTGTGGTTAAGCCGGCTGGGTTCTGGTCTAATTCGAATACATTTTTCATTTCCTGTCTCTTTTTGTTGAAGGCAAGACCTCGCAACGGTTCAGTGACCGGGTCCTTCCATACAGAGCCCTGCTCCCGCCCCGCACCCCTGGGGTCCAACCAGCGGGAACCCAGCAGCCGAAGGAATCTCTGCGTTTCCAGCTGTGCCTTCAAAGTCTCACGGCGACCCCTCCCTCACCACCAAGGACCCCGCGGACTAGTCACGTGTGGAAACAGAGACCCACCTCCGGAGCAGCCACGGCACCCCGGAAAGGGTTAAAACATCAGCCAAATAAACATGCTCACACACAGTTGCCAGAGAGCAAGATGGCAACCTACTGGTCCTCGCCAGGAGGGTCCGGCGCCCTGACCCCGTGGCTTGCGGCCCAGGGCCGGGATGCAGACGGCAGGGGCTCCAAGGTGGCACTGTGCCCTGAGCGGTCGGGGGTTGGCGGGGAACGCGGGACAGCGGCGAGCGGGTGTGGGGGGTCCTCGACTTAGCAAAGTTGTCAAGGCGCAGGGGCCTCCTCGGGGGGCGATGTGCCATCATTACGCTCGCTGGCACCGTCAGCCTTTTTTTTTTTTTTTGCGGCGGGGGTGCTCACAGTTGTCACACCCGGGAGCAGGCCCCGCCCAGCTGGCAGCCGCGGTGGCAGCGGCCGGAGCCGAGAGACAGGCGCCCCCCCCGGGTGAGCCACGGGCTTCGCGAACCCCAGCAGGTCCCGGGCTCCGGGATCGCAACCCTGAGGCCGGCGCAGGCATCCGGGCCCTGCGGTCCTGCCCTGGCCTCGGCGATCCCGCTCTCCGTGGGTCCCTCCGCTGCCACCACCCCGACACGGCCCCGGGGGTCCACCGCGAGCTGGCACTGACGCGCGGCCGGCGGTGGGCTGCTCCGCCGCCCCTTCCCCACCGCGCGCAGCCCGCCCTCGCCGTGGACCCCGAGCCACCTGTCTAAAGCACAGGGACCAGGGCCGAAAAGTTGCAATTTGCAAACAAGCGGCAGATCCACCGCACCTGGGCGGCCGCCTGGGGGTTCCGGTGGAATCTGGCGGTGGCGCGCAGGGTCGCGGTCAGTCCCAGGGGCGCCGCGCTCGTCCCCAGCACTGGTCCCCCGGTGCCGGTCCCCCCGGCCACGCGCGCCTCGCCCACCAGCACTCACCATGACGTTCCCTTGCATTTTAGCCGTCTTAATCATCGCCTTCTCCTTCATTTTGCCCCAAGTCTGAACCCGACTTCTGGCCCGGAGAAGAGTAACTTAATCCATTGTCTCGCTGATGATTAAAGTAGAGATTGGACCGGCCGAGGACTGGGTGGAGTTGGGTTTTGAAGGAAGAAAAAAAAAAACCTTGCAGCGCTTCGGCGTCCCCCTTCCGCCACCCTGTCCCTCTCCACTCCCGGGCGGATCACAATAGCAATCAACTCTTTTCGGCCGCCGCTTGGAAAGAAAAATTAAAAAGACTGAGAAGAGGGTGTGGGGGTGTTGCTGCTTTCAACAAAAGCCGGCGGGCCCCGCGAGCGGGGGCGCGAGGAAAGAGGCTGCGAGGCGCGGGGCCAGCTCGACAGCCTGCGTGTCCGGCGGGCCGGCCGGCCGAGCTTCGCCAGCGACAGCGGCTGGCGCGACGCGCGGGGCGCACGCGGGGACCCTGGGCGGCGCGGCCCGCGGGGGCGATCCTCGGCGGGGGCCGGGCGCCGGGCGCCGCACTGGTCCCTAAGGGCGGGGACCCCGGCGAGCCGGCGGCGACCACAGTGCGGGCGGGCCCTTGTGTGTGTATATCTGTGTGTGTGTGTGTGTGTGTGTGTGTGTGTGTGTGTTTTATGTGTGCGCGCGCGCGCGTCCACACAAGGCTGCGCTGCTTGAACCCGGCTGGACCAGGATGCTTCGAGCCGCAGCAAGGTTAAGCGAGCCGAACCTTCTGGGTAGAACCGGAGCCCCCCGAAGCACCCCTCCCGGGTACACGCCCCCTCCCGCGGGCCCAGTGTGCGCGGCGCACGCTCGCTGGGTTTTTACAAACAGGCACCGCCGCCTGCCGCCCTGCGCGAGCGCAAGATCGGCGGAGACCACCTCCCGGCTGCGCCCCCGGAGGGAAGGGAGAGGCCGGGCAGAGCCTCCCCTCCCGGGTACACGCCCCCTCCCGCGGGCCCAGTGTGCGCGGCGCACGCTCGCTGGGTTTTTACAAACAGGCACCGCCGCCTGCCGCCCGGCGCGAGCGCAAGATCGGCGGAGACCACCTCCCGGCTGCGCCCCCGGAGGGAAGGGAGAGGCCGGGCAGAGCCAGGCGCCGCCTAGCTCTTCGGTGGCTCAGGCGAGGCGCGGGAAGCAGAGCGCTCATCAACACTGTTGTTTCGGGTTACCATGGGACGCACGGAGCGTCTCCATGGTTTCAGCGATGATCTGCGTCCGAATCTGCCGCCGCGGCGGGTCCAGGGCCCCGGGAACCTCGCTGGGCGGCGGCACTCGCGGCGCCGGCCGGCCCTGCGCCGGCTCACCTGGCTTCCCAGGCTCCGCTATCTCCCCCAGCCCCGGCCTCCGCCCCAGCCGCGGCCCCTCGGGCGTCTTTGTTTCTGGATCTGATCCCGCCGGCTTCCCACACTCCAGCCTCGCGCCAAGGGGTCTGCCTGGCCCACTGAGCCCCCACCGCAGTTCCGATCCACCTCCCCCCCCCCCCCCCCCCCCCCCTCGAGAGCACGCACGCCAAGAGGGGTCAAATTCAAGTACTACCAACCCAGGCCGCCAGGAAGAGCACCGAGGATGCTCCCCGCGCGGCGGCTTCCCTTCTCCACCGAGAATCAGGCCACCGCAGAAACTGGACTGGAGCTGTTTCAATCGACATCAGCGCATCAGGCTTGAAGTCACTGGTTGTGTGTGTGGTGTGTGTGTGTGTACACGTCCTCGCCTGGGGGGTGAGTGGGGGGGCGGGGAATGCGAAGCTGGGAGAAATTTGAGAAACCTTTCCATTTCTTTATATTCATAAAAAATCGCATGTAAGAATGAACAAGAGCCCAGTTTTCAACGCACACTCGGAAAATTATGAGCAATTGCTACCGTAATCATATGCAAATTATTCACAATGCCTGCATATATGAAACATTATGTATAAGCATTATATATATATACACACATATAGTAGATATATATAAGCACATGCAAGCAGTTGGTTTACAGGTGAAAAAGACTTGTAACTAATGATTTGTCGTAAAAGATAAGTGGAAGAAATAGGTGAAACAAAGCTGAATTGAAAAGCAGAATTTAAAGGAACCTGGATTAGGATTTGCCTGAAAAGTGGCAGGCATAACACTTTTTTTTTTTTTTTTTAGGTTTAAGAAGCTCTCTCCTACGTTAGGGTTCTTAATGACAGCTTTTCTCTAAAAATGAACATGGGCACAGATCATCCTTGTACTGTTGACCTTTACAGTAAACCCAGCTTAATGTGGACAAAATTATTGCCAGTATAAATTCTGTTTTTAAGCGACATTAAGATGGTTCTTTCTCCTCTTTATTTGAAGTGGCATTAATACCTTCAGAATCTTCTTCCCTCTCTCTCCCACCAAAACTGCTCCCCCAAAACCTGGCTTTTCCCATCCCATCCCATGTTGGAGTAGGGAAAGAAAGTTAAGACAACGAGACAGAAATATTTTTTAATGGAAGTATAAGTGACATATCACACTATGTCAGCTTCAGGTGTGCAAGGCACTGATTTGATAATTGTAAACACTGAAATGATCATCACAAGAGTTTTATTAGCATCCGTCACCACACTGAATTACAATTTTTTCTTGTGATAAGGACTTTTTAAGATCTAGTCTCTTAGCAACTTTCAAATATGCAATTCAGTGCTATTAACTACAGTTACCATGCTATACATTATATTCCCATGACATTTCATAACTGGGAAAGTGAAAGTCGTTCAGTCGTGTCAGACTCTTCGAGACCCCATGGACTATACAGTCCATGAAATTCTCCAGGCCAGGATACTGGAGTAAGTAGCCTTTCCCTTCTCCAGGGGATCTTCTGAACCCTAGGATCGAACCCAGGTCTCCCACATTGCGGGCGGATTCTTTACCAGCTGAGCTACAGGGGAAGCCTGAAGGATAACCTGGGCTCATCCAGGATTTGAAACTGGGACCCTCTCATACCCAAAGCAAGAATCATACCCCTAGACCAATGAGTCACCCCTGCGAGGGCTTTCTCAACACTTCCTTCATAACTGGAAGTTTGTCCTTTTTGACCACCTTCACCCATTTCCCCTTGCACTCCTGCCCTTGTAATCAATCTATTTTCTGCATCTATGAGCTACGCAGAGGAAAGGGCACCCCACTCCAGTATTCTTGCCTGGAGAATTCCATGGACAGAAGAGCCTGGTGGGCTACAGTCCACGGGGTCACAAAGAGTCAGGTACGACTGAGTGACTAACGCTGTGAGCTTGGTCTTCATTTTGCTTTGTTTTCCAGATTCCATGAATAAGTGACAAGGTGCAATACTTGTTTTTCTATGTCTGACTTATTTCAACTAACATAACGGCCTCAAGTTCATCTGTGTTGTTCAAATAGCAAGATTTCACTCTTTTTATGGTTGAGGGGAGGCTTCCCAGGTAGAGCAGTGGTCAAGAGATGCCTGCCAATGCAAGAGACGCGAGTTTGATTCCTGGAGGAGGAAATGGCAACCCACTCCAATCCTCTTGCCGAAAATTCCACAGACAAGAGGAGCCTGGTGGGCTGTAGTCCACGGGGTCACAGAGAGTCAGACATGACTGAGTGAGCACGCTGGCATGATAGTCCATTCTGTCCATCAGTGGACACACGTTATTCCCATATCTTGGCTACTGTAAATGATGCTTAAATGGACATGAGTGTGCATATGTCTTTTGAAGTGAGTGTTTCTGTTTTCTTGTGACAATTACCCAGAAATGAGATTTCTAGATCATATGGTGGTTCCATTGTTAGTCTTTTTAGGAAGCTCCATACTGTTTTTTTTTTTTTTTTTTTCATAGTGGCTGCACCAGCCTGCAACGCAGGAGACCCCAGTTCGATTGCTAGTTCGGGAAGATCTCCTGGAGAAGGGATAGGCTACCCACTCCAGTATTCTTGGGCTTTTCTCACAAACATTGCACAAGGGTTCTCTTTTCTCCACATCCTCACCAACATTTGCTATTTCTTATCTTTTTATAATAACCATTCTAACATATATGAGGTGATATCACTGTGGTTTTGACCTGTATCTCCCTGATGATTAGTTGGCCATTTGAATGTATTCTTTGGAAAAATCTCTCTTCAGGTCCTCTACCATGTTGTAATCAGGTTGTTTATTTGATATTAAGGTGTATGATTTCTCTCTATATGTTGGATTTTAGTCCTTTGTCAGCTAATATGAGTTACGAATGTCTTCTGCCATCTGGCAGCCTGCCGTTTCATTTTGCTGATTGCCCTCTGTGCTGTGAAGAAGCTTTGCAGTTTGACGTAATACCACTTATTTACTTTTACTTTTGTTGCCTTTGGTTTTGGGGTCAAATCCAAAATAGACCTATTACTAAGCCCCGTGTCATTTATGTTTTCTTCCGGGCGTTTTACGGTTTCAGGTCTTACATGCACATCTTTAGGCACGGGGCGTTAATTTTTGTGTGTGGTGTAAAATACTGGCCCAGTTTCATTCTGTCGTATATGAGCATCCAGTTTTCCCAGCAAAACTTATTAAAGAGACAGAGCTTTCTATTCCGCTTCATTGATCGAAGTCTGTTTTTATGTCAATACCATACTGTTTGGATTGCCAGAGCTTTGTAATAAAGTCAGGGCTTATGATGTCTCCAGATTTGTTCTTTCTCAAGATTGCTTTGGTTATTTAGGGCTGGCCTTTGATTCCATACAAATGTTAGGATTGCTCAGTTTCTGTGGAAAATGCCATAGGAACTTTGATAGGGATTACATTGCATCTGTAGGTTGCTTTGGGTGGTATGGACATGTTAACCATATTAATTCTTCCAACCCATGCACACAGAATACATTTCCATTTATTTGTGTCTTCTTCAATTTCTTTCATTAATGTCTGATAGGTTTCAGGGTACAAGTCTTTCACCTCCTTGGTTAAATTTATTCATAGGTATAGGACAAAATTTTTTAACCGGTCATTTTCCTAGCTTCCTTTAAATTATCTCTGAAAATAGAAAGTGGGATAATATGGATTAAATGTTAAATTAATGGATAAATAATTCTGCTAGTAGACAATGTTTTTCCTAACACTCAACCAACAGTATCAGCCAAAACTACTTGCTTGGCACACCTATGTTCTCTATTCCTGCCTAGCCTCTGGCAAAAAGACCTACAGAAAAGACAGAGCTGAAAGCAGGCATAAAGAGGACACATGGTACAGAATCAAAGCAAAGCACCTCTGAGTTCAGCAGTGACTGTTCAGTCTTTGCGACTCATCTCGCCTTTGACTTAGCGACACTGAAGCCAAAAAAAAAAATCAGTATTCTTGCCTGGAGAATCCCCATGAACAGAGGAGCCTGGTGGGCTACAGTCCATGATATCATAAAGAGTCAGACATGTCTGAGCAATTAAGCACATATATTCTATAATACATAAATTTATATATGTATACATTAATTATATGTAAACATATATAGATTTATATATGCATATATATTGTCATATATAAATATATATATAATTTAATGTATTATAAGAGACTGGCTCACACAGAGGCTGTCAAGTCCTGAAATCTAGAGTCGGTACACTGGAGACCCAGAAGAAACAATTGTGTAAGTTCCACTCCCAAAGTCAACAGACTCAGGACTCAAGAAAAGTTAATGTTTCAGTATGAATCTGAATGCAGGAAAAAACTGACATCCCAGCCCAGTGCAGTCAGGGAAGGGCTCTCGCTTTCTCAGCATTTCTGGTCTATTCATGTCTTCAACTGAGTGCATGAGGCCCACACACATTAAGGAGGGCAATCTGCTTTACCCTGTCTACTGATTCAAATGTTAAAGTCATAAAAAAAAACAAACACCCTCACAGAAATGTCCAGAATAATGTTTGAACAAACATATGGATACCCCATGGCCCAGGCAAGTTGACTGGTAAACCTAACCATCACAGTGCATAGGAAAAGGGTGATTGTTCTCATCACAAACTAGTCCTTACCCACAGCTTAATTCATTACTGATGATCTTTAAAATCTTAGCTTTCTTACTATATTGAAAACATCATTCATTCTATATACTTTGATTTACCCATAAATTTTCAGGAAGATATCTTCTGAAAAAAATGTGATCTGCCAATATTTATTTTAAAAATTGCACAAGAATAATAACAATGGTTTAGAGAAAACATTTAGAAATTAAACAAATTAACTTAAAATATGTAGCAACAGTTAACGTTATGCCAAACACAGTGATTTTATTATAGAAAACATTCTTTATCCTCAAGGATTTCACAGGGTCAAGTGGGAGATATCAAAATTAATAATATTAACAACAAAATTAAGAACATAAGTAATAAGTCTTGTGGAGTGTTTAGGCAAATATCAGAGAAAATTAAAACAAATGGTGACATCTGAAGCACACCTCAAAGAAGGACATAAATACAGCAATTAGAGAATCACGGAAGCAGGGCAAAGGGGGGGCCAGCAGAGGAACTTGAGGCGTCGCCCAGCAGTAGCACACAGAAGCAGGGGCGGCGATGGAGACACGGTGGACAGGCACTCTGAGGTCAGCAGTGACAGCCCTGAGCCAACTCCCCTGAGAGACGGAGTGACAAGGCTGCAGCCCCTATGCGGTAAATGACGCAGAGATCCACGTCTTAAAAACGAATGTCTTCTCACAGAAACAGCCTAAACGTCCACTGACAGAGGAATGGAAACAGACGAAGCGGTACACACACACTATGGAATATTACGCAGCCAGGAAAAGGAAATAATGCCGTTTGCAGCAACACAGATGGACCCAGAGATGGTCATGCTGAGTGAGATAAGTCAGATGGAGAAGGAGGGATAGCCTGTGACATCCCTTACACGTGGAGTCTAAAAAGAAACGATACAAACGAACAAATTAACAAAACAGTAGAAGACTCAGACGTAGGGAAGGAACTTACAGGGATCGGGAAGGAAGGATGGGGGGAAGGGACAGTTAGGGAGTGTGGGATGGACAGGTACACTCTGCTATCTTTAAAATGAGAACCAACAAGATCGTACTGCACAGTGCAGGGAACTCTGCTCAATGTTATGCAGCCTCCTGGATGGGAGGTGAGTTTGGGGGAGAATGGATACATGCATATGGATGGCTGAATCCCTTCACTGTTCACCTGAAGCTATCACGACATTGTTAATTGGCTATAGCCCAATCCAAATTAAAAAGCTAAATAATGATTGTCTTCTTCTTCAAGCTAGGCTCCAAGGGCAAAGAGCCCAGGCAACTGGGCAGCTCATGCATGAACTCTGAGTAGAAGCAATAAAGGAATGGACAGTGGGGCAGGGAGTCTGCGTGACTCATCTGTGCGTCCCTGATGTAAACCCAGTAAGACTCGTGCCACCCCTGCTCGCATCTGACATTTCCCAACCGTTCCTTCACAGCCATGTCCTGGCACACCACCAAGAGATGGAGACAAAATCTGGCACCAGCTCAGTGATAAATGCAACATTAGAACAGCCATGTTGGACGCTGTAAATCAACTCAACTTCAACAGAAAATGTTTAAAATTTTTAAAAATAAAAAAAATTAATTTCTCGGTGGTAAAGAATCTTCCTGCCAGTGCAGGAGACTGCAGGAGACGTGAGTTTGATCCCTGGGTCAGGGAGATCTCCTGGAAGAGGAAATGGCAACCCACTCCAGTATGCTTGCCTAGCAAAATCTCATGGACAGAGGAGCCTGGCAGGCTATGGGGTTGCAAAGAGTTGGACACGACTTAGCAAGCAATGCGGAAGACCTGGATTCAATCCCTGGGTCGGAAAGATCCCCTGGAGAAGGAAATGGCAACCCACTCCAGTACTCTTGCCTAGAAAATTCCATGGATGGAGGAGCCTGGTGGGCTCCTTTGCAACCCCATGGACTTGCAAAGAGTCGGACACGACTGAGCGACTTCACTTACTTACTTAGCAACTGAGCATGAGGACACTGCCTAAGCAGTTAGCCTTTCTTACAGCTACAGTAGTCCTTACAACAACTTATCTTGTGTATTTATTTGCATGTCAGCCTCCCTGTTCCAGACACAGGGCACGTGCTGTCTTGGTTCTCTTTGTGTCTTCAAGCTCTCAGACTGTGATGGGACTTTGTTCAGGGACTTCCCTCGTGGTCCAGTGGTTAAGAATCTGCCTTGCAATGCAGGGGACAGGAGTTCAATCCCTGGTCAAGGAGCCAGGATCCCATGTGGATCTGGCGGATCAAGTAAGCCCATGCACAAACACTGAAGCCAGGCACCACATAACCCACTCCAGTACTCTTGCCTAGAAAATTCCATGGATGGAGGAGCCTGGTGGGCTCCTTTGCAACCCCATGGACTTGCAAAGAGTCGGACACGACTGAGCGACTTCACTTACTTACTTAGCAACTGAGCATGAGGACACTGCTTAAGCAGTTAGCCTTTCTTACAGCTACAGTAGTCCTTACAACAACTTATCTTGTGTATTTATTTGCATGTCAGCCTCCCTGTTCCAGACACAGGGCACGTGCTGTCTTGGTTCTCTTTGTGTCTTCAAGCTCTCAGACTGTGATGGGACTTTGTTCAGGGACTTCCCTCGTGGTCCAGTGGTTAAGAATCTGCCTTGCAATGCAGGGGACAGGAGTTCAATCCCTGGTCAAGGAGCCAGGATCCCATGTGGATCTGGCGGATCAAGTAAGCCCATGCACAAACACTGAAGCCAGGCACCACAGCTAGGAAGTCCACGCGCCACAAGGAAAGATCCTGCATTGCCCCCACGAAGATCCCACAGGCCGCATCTCACGCCCGACACAGCCAAGCACGTACATAATCACAGAAAAGAAAGTGTGTTCAGTGTAAGCGTCTTGAACAAATGGAACAATGAAGGGAAGCATGTGCTGCTTTTCTTCCCACTGCACACGCAGGCAAGCACGGACATCACACAGCATTTCAGTATCTTCCCTGAACCTAGTTACATTGCTCGACTGATGAAAAAGATGTCAGAGACATCTCTAGCGTGTTTGTAAGTGAAGTGAAAGTGTTAGTCGCTCAGTCGTGTCTGACTCTTCGCAGCCCCATGGACTGTAGCTCGCCAGGCTCCATGGGATTTTCCAGGCAAGAATACTGGAGTGGCTTGCCATGCCCTCCTCCAGGGAGTGTGTTTGCAAACGACCTTCCAAATTTAATTCAGTTCAGTTCAGTCACTCAGTCATATCCAACTCTTTGCGACCCCATGAATCGCAGCACGCCAGGCCTCCTTGTCCCTCACCAACTCCCGGAGTTCACTCAGACTCGCGTCCATCCAGTCCGTGATGCCATCCAGCCATCTCATCCTCTGTCGTCCCCTTCTCCTCCTGCCCCCAGTCCCTCCCAGCATCAGAGTCTTTTCCAATGAGTCAACTCTTCGCATGAGGTGGCCAAAGTACTGGAGTTTCAGCTTTAGCATCATTCCTTCCAAAGAAATCCCAGGGCTGATCTCCTTCAGAATGGACTGGTTGGATC
>SJYT01061286.1:946919-1070635 GCA_006410635.1 Cephalophus harveyi | reverse complement strand
CCAAGGGACTCTCAAGAGTCTTCTCCAACACCACAGTTCAAGAGCATCAGTTCTTCAGTGATCAGCCTTCTTCACAGTCCAACTCTCACATCCATACATGACTACTGGAAAAACCATAGCCTTGGAGAGCTTTATTTTTGGCAACATTTTCCCCTTCCAATGTAGACCAGGAGTCACAGGAACTGGGTACGTTCATCTTTGTCTCTGGCTTCGCTCAGTTGAACAGTGTTTTCCCTTGCCCCACTGACATCATGGACTTCTCAGGAATGAGATGATTCCGACCCATGTTCTCTACGAGAATATGGACTCTAGTAGTAATTTTTTAAAAATGTTTATTTATTTGGCTACACCAGGTCTTAGTTGAGGCACATGGGATCTTTACTTGTATGATGCTGCAGAATATGGGACCTAGTTCACTGAGCACGGTTCAAACCCAGGCCCCCTGCATGAGTGGGAAGTCTTAGCACTGGACCACCAGGGAAGCCCTAGTCTTCTACTTTAGGTAATAGACTCCTGTGGCCCAAAACACCTACAGGTTGGAGGTTTTTCTCTCCTCATACTTGTTTCTGAACATTAATGAGTATGTTCTACTACATGGACAGAGGAGCCTGGTGGGCTGCAGTCCCTGGGGTCGCAGAGTTGGACACAACTTAGCAACTAAATGACAACTGCTTACTCCCAATTCACAAGTGGAGGAAAGAACAGTAAGGAGCCTGGGTTTCACATCCTGGTGTGCATGCATGCTCAGACTGCAGCCCACCAGGCTCCTCTGTCCATGAGATTCTCCAGGCAAGAATACTGGAGTGGGTTGTCATTTCCTACTCCAGGGGATCTAACCCACCCAGGAATCGAACCTGTGTCTCTTGCATATCCTGTATGGGCAGGCAGATTCTTTACCACTGGGCTACCTAGGAAACCCTAATCATGTCACAGTCCAACATTTTAGGCTAAAACCACAGCTATTCCACTGGCTCACCTCACCACCTCCTCACCCCAGTGAAGACCTCTTGATTTGTATTTTGTTGCTATTAAATACCTTCTTAATGACCTGCAAGAAGTATTCACTATTGATAGCTCTTTTATACATTAGGAAAATTTATAAAGAGAAGCTTTGTAAATAAACAAATTACTGAAAAATAGGAGCAGTTAAGTATATGAAAATCCTATTATCCTTAGGCAATGTAAAATTTCTTTACATGACATCCGTTAAAGAAAACCAGGAGGGCAGAGTACATATTTTAGGGTTCCTATGGAACATTTTTTAGAAAAAAAATAGCCCAACACTTACAGGCTGAAAGTAATGGACACAGAACACGTCTGTAGGTAAAAAGAGGGACTTGAATTTGCTCCTAAGATGATGCATTTGCTTTAGCCCCTGAGCTGGGAACACAAAGATCTCTTGACTTTTGCCAGGGTTCTTTGCTCTGAGCCCAAGATTATAAATGCCCATAAAGGAACAGAAAGCTGAATGATTGTCAGGAAACTGTCATCCGTCTCAGCAATCAAGAAGAATCAACCCTGAGTGTTTTGGAATTGCAGGCTCATTGCCGATCTACAGCGGAAGCGCACACACCACACCTTATTTCTTCCCTGCTAAAAATGCCACAAGCAGACTTCACAATGACCTACAAAAATGCAAGTTTGACTCTTTTGTCTTTCGACAAAAGTAACATTAACTCAAGCCACAAGAAGTTGTCATTTCACAGCCACTAAAACTGTTACAATAAAAAAGTCAGATAATAGCAACCGTTGATGAGCCCGTGGAGGAACTGGAAGCCCTGTCAACTACACACTGGAACTTGCCATGGGTGTTTGCCGTCCCTCTCTACAAGGATTAAACCCTGTGCCGCTGCAGCTCCTGACCTTCAACACCCCCTGGAAGGAGTTCAGGGTGAACAGCACAGATAGGCATCTGGGCTCTGGGAAGATTGGCAGGACTAGTCTTCGGATAGTTAGATGTTTTTAAGTGCTGATTTGATGAGCCCAATTTTTGTATCTCATATCTAGAAAAGCACTAAAACCCTTCATGGTGACGACCATTCCTTGTGACTAGCAAAGCTTCAAGAAACTAGTAGAAACTTTATGGAAAAATATGTGTTTGATTGCAGGCATCCCCCCTTCACCGAAATCACATATATACCGTCCTTCTCCTCCTGCCTTCTTTGGATCAGTTCCTCAGCTATTTGAGGTGCTGTCTCCTGGGCTCTAGTCCTCATTTTGCCCCAAATAAATCTTAACTTGCAACTCTCACATTATGCACTTTTTTTAAGTCAACAAGCCCCACCTCCCCACCATCTGCAAAAGGAAGAAAAGATGGGGACTGAATTAACAATCAGTCACGGCTGCAAAACCAAGATTTCATGAAAATCTCTACTCACAGGGGTTCAGGGTGCTTCTGAGTTGAAGAGCACACGGAGGCCCAGGGAGGGTGGTGGACCCGGGGAGGGCACAGGAGCCCCGAGCCCCTTCCCCAGACTTCACTTTGTCTGTGCACCTCTTCCTGTGTCTGTCCACCCATGTCCTTTATCATCTCCTTCATAAGAAACAAGGATATGTCAGCAGTGCATTTCCCTGAGTCCTGTGAGGTGTTATACCAAAATTGTTGAGCCCAAGAAGGGGTTCATGGACCCCTGATTTGTAGTTAAGTTGGATAGAAGGTAGGCAAAGTGGGGACCCACTGCTTGTGGCTGGCATCTGCATTGGGGACAGTCTTGTGAGTCTAAGTGTCTCACCTGTGGGGTCTGTGTAGACAGTGTTAGAACTGAACTTAACTGTAGGGTGTGCTGTTGACGTCTGGAAGTTTGAAGGGCAGACTGGTGTGGGAAAAGCCCACATGCATTCAGCATCAGAAATGTTCTGTGTAGAGAAAGAAAATGTCCCCTTTTAGGGCTTTTGCTCTAAAGAATTTCTCTTAATACCACCAAACTGTCCTTTGGGTTATGGCTTTTCCAGTAGTCATGTACAGATGTGAGATGCGTGGAGCATAAAGAAGGCTGAGAACCGAAGAACTGATGTTTTTGAACTGTGGTGCTGGAGAAGACTCTTGAGAGTCCCTTGGACTGCAAGGAGATCAAACGAGTCAATGTCAAAGGAAACCCACCCTAAATATTCACTGGAAGGACTGATGCTGAAGGTCTAATACTTTGGCCACCTGATGCAAAGAGACAACTCACTGGAAAAGACCCTGATACTGGGAAAGACTGAGGGCAGGAGAAATGGGTGACAGAGGATAAGATGGTTGGATGGCATCACTGACTCAATGGACATGAGTTTGAGCAAGCTCTCAGAGGTGGTGAAGGACAGGGAAGCCTGGCGTGCTGTACCCATGGGCTCACAAAGAGTCAGACATTCTTTAGTGACTGAATAACAGCAAAAAAATCTGTGTACCCTGAGGGATTCATTAAAAAGTAGTTTTCATTCATTAACTCATTCATTAAAAACAAGTTCAATGGTGTCCTCAAGAGCATTTCCTTTCCATTACCAGAATGTCCCTTTCGATGAGCAAGCTTCTCTTGGTCCTGATGCTGGAACAGGGTTTGCTCTTCCTTCTCAGGTGGTGTGTTTTGTGGATAATATATTCCACGATATATATTGTGGAAAGGCATTCTATTGCCTTTCTCTCAGATGCGTTGAGTCCATAGCTCATGGAAGAAATTTTAGGGAATGTAATTTATCTTCAAACCCAACTCCTGGCTTCTTAGTTCTCCAGCTTCTATTTACCCTTCGGGCTCCCCTCATGGCTCAGACAGTAAAGAATCTTCTACAATGCAGGAGATCCAGGTTTGATCCCTAGGTCGAGGAGATCCCCTGGAGAAGGGAATGACAACCCATTCCAGCATTCCTGCCTGGAGAATTCCATGGACAGAGGAGCCTGGCAGGCTACAGTCTATGGGGTTGCAAAGAGTCAGCCACAGCTACTTTACCCTTCACCCACGCTTTCTTCCTTATCTTATTCGAGAGTGCAATTTTTGAATGATCAGTATCTTTCAGATATGCCAGGTGCATTAGAGGATAATGGTATTTATGGATAATCAATTACCATTTATTTATATTAAGCCTGGGAAATCCCATGGACATAGGAAGCTGGCTGGCCACAGTCCCTGGGGTCGCAGAGAGTCAGACGCAACCGAGCATGCACAGGCGTGCATATTACTGGCCAGACATGTCCTACATAGAAAAGTGTAGCTGTGCAGAAAGTTTTAACTGTAAGAGTATTAAATTTAACTATGATTTTAAATATTTTTATGACAGGGGTTCCATTTTATATACACAAATTATAAATATATTCATAGTTTACGATAACTATGAAAGTGAAAGTGAAAGTGAAGTTGCTCAGTCGTGTCCGACTCTTTGCGACCCCATGGACTATAGCCTACCAGGTTTCTCTGTCCGTGGGATTTTCCAGGCAAGGATACTGGAGTGGGTTGCTATTTCCTTCTCCAATGATAGTATTAATCCCACTGTCAGATTTATATAAAGTCTTTTCTTCTAACATAGAAAATTAATTAATCTAAAAGTCTCTAACTGTCCACAATGATTTAAAAGGAAGCATTATCGGTGATAACTGACTAGGAGCGTTTAGCAAGTGGTGAAATAGCTAGCGAGACCATCATTTCCATTTCTGATACGGGGAAGGATAATAAAAATGCAATTCTGTAACACCTGCTACTTTACTAAGCATCTCAGTAATCTTTTTAAAATTACCATATTCTGCATAATTAAGCCAGGGCTGTGGAAGCAAGGAGCATTCACTTCTGCCTGCTTTGTTGGCATATTATGGGTGCCCGTGAGCATCTCTCTGCCAGCGGTTACCATGTCAGCTGTTTCGGGCGACGGGAAAAGAAGAGGATGAGGTAGAATGTTCTCTAGCTCAGAAGCCATGGAAACCACGACAAGGGCGTGGTTTCAAGGGCGACGAGAGGGTCCAGCCCAGGACGCAGAAGGTGTGCTCACACTGAGAAATGGAGAAAAGTGTTAATAAAGGGATGTTTTTAATTTTAAAAATTTTTTACAAGTTTGGCGTTTTATTATTAACCTTTTTTTTTTTTGTTGCGCTGCTCTGCTTGTAGGATCTTCGTTTGTTGACAAGGGACAGAGTCTGTGTCCCTGTGTAGTGGAATCACAGAGTCCTAACCACAGGGCTGCCAGGAAAGTCCCTAAAAGGACATTTTTTAAGGCCTAAGCAAGATATGGTGAGGGGACTTCCCAGGTGGCCTGGCAGGCTACAATCCAGGGGGTCGCAGAGAGTGGGGAGGGTGGGTGTGGGGGGGCAGGCATCGATGAGAACCGCCCCAGGTGCCAGAGCATTTGAAATTTGGTTCTTTGCAAGTCTTTCCTTTAGACTGAAAGAGTGGTCCACTTTAAAAAATCTAAATGTACTAGAACAGATGGTGCAATCTTTTTTATTACTAAGTTATTAAAGTATAGCTGATTTACAATGTTGTTAATTTCCACTGGACAGCAAAGTGGGAAAGTGGACCCAGGCATATATATTGTTTTCCATATTCTTTTCAACTATGGTTTAATCGCAGGATATGGACTAGAGTTCCCTGTGCTATCCAGTAGGACCTTGCGGTTTATCCATTCTGTATGTAACAGTGGGCACCTGTTGACCCCAGATCCCCAGTCCTGTCCTCCCCCCGCTCTGTGCCTGTGGCAACCGCCAGCCTGGCCTCTGTGCCTCTGAGTCTGGTTTCTTTCTCGTAGAGGGTGCACTCTTTGGTTGTCCTGGAACAGCAACAGTGATGTGTCTGATGAAAATGACAACAGGAAGAACAACCTGCCCTGAGTGATGCCTGAGGCCACAGCCACGCTCTGGGAGCTCCATGCCCGAGGTGGCTCATCCCCAGCACGCTCCTACTCAGCGGGCACCAATGCGTCTCCTGGTACAGAAGGTAGCAGCATTGACTGTCGTATCGCTTGTGAATGGTGGAGCCAGAAGTCAAATCTCACACGTCTGTCTTAGGGTTGCTGTCAAGGTTTCCTGGAGGAGGAAATGGCAACCCACTCCAGTATTCTTGCCTGAAAAATCCCATGGACAGAGGAACCTGGCAGGCTAACATCCAAAGGGCCACAAAGAGTCAGACCAGACTGAGCAGACCACAGCCTGCCAAGCTCCGAACACTGATGTCAGCTATCCAGCCCCACCCACGTTTTCCTGCGTGCCTGGGGCTGGATGGCCATCTCTCAACGAGCTTGAGTTTCCTTGCCACTTGTCACCGACTTTGATCATCAGCCCTACTGTGTCCCCTTGGATGGGAGCCTCCTATCTCCTTGTCTGAGTCCAGCCTTGGATCAGGGGTGCAGGGTCGCCCAAGGCCAAGGTGCTGGCAGATTCCAGGCCCGGTGGGGCCCTCTTCTGGGTGGCAGACCTCCCTGTGTGCTCAAAAGCACTCTGTGACTCTCATGAGGGCACCAGATCATTCACCAGGGTGCCACCCTCATGCCCTCATTCAAACCTAATCACCTTCCCCAGGCCCCGCCTCCTAACACCAGGGCATCTCAGGGAGGGGCTCCACAGGTGAGTTTTGAGAGGTCACAGACGTCCAGTCCAGAACAATGTCTCCATCAATCCTGGAACTGGGCCCCGCCCCTTTCTCCAATCGGGCAGGCGTTTCCCACGTAGCTTAGTTGGTAAAGAATTTGCCTGCAATGCAAGAGACCTGGGTTCGATTCCTGGGTTGGGAAGATCCCCTGGAGAAGGAAATGGCAACCCACTCCAGTATTCTTGCCTGGAGAATCCCATGGACAGAGGAGCCTGGTGGGCTACAGTCCAAGGGGTCACAAAAGTTGGACATGACTTAGCGACTAAACCACCACGTCCATTTCTTCCCAGCCCTGCTCCATGGGTCAGGTCCCTCTGCCAACCTAGTCTCGGATCCCCTACGGAGAGACTCTGACACTCCCACAGCACCAAGAGAGTTTGTGTATCGTCTAGCAAGTTTTAATTTTCTGATCAACTCTATGTCTTTATTCTCCTTTTGTGGGCTATGCTCCCAATGCAAAGATGCAGTCTACTAGGGAGATGCCGAAGACATATGCTCCGTCCACGGAATGCAGTTATGTAGTTATGAATTTCTGAATGGCAGAGCAGTCCAGGGGGGGTATCAACATCACTTCCGTGCATCGTCACACACACAATAAGCTGTCACAACACAGCCTGGTGTTGCCTTAATTGTCACAGATAATGATGATGATATACGGCTTCTATTAACTCCGCCGTGTCAAGCAGTGTTCCCCCCACACACTCCCACTCAGCAATTCCTATATATGGAAAAGGAAATCAAAATCGCATCTTCATGAAACATTTCTGTTTAAAGCTGAAGGAAACAGATCCAGGTCTCCAAGGAAGTTTGCAGAGGTTTCTTGTGAATGAGAGCAGTGACTTCAATTCCTCACACAGCAAGCTGGAAATGTGCTCGCAGATAAGGTTTGCAAAGAAGCAAATGGTTCTTGGAAATACTGATCCAGGAATTATGTGACTACTTGAAGTCTTTTGTGTGAGGGGGGCAGTGGAGGTGGCAGGTGGCATCATAGAAGGATACAGGGGGCAAAGGAGGAGGAGAACCAGCATCCCGTCCCGGTCTGGTCCAGATCTTCCCTGGAGAAAAACAGAGCTTAAGCTCCTACCAGCATCTCTGCCTTCCCTGGATACTGAGAACTGTCCCCCATTGCCCCACTGCAGCAGGACCAATCCCTGGGGTGACTGTCCTAAACTTCAAACTCAGAAAAAAGAACCTTGTCCCTGGGGCCAACATTCATCTGTGCTGTGTCTTCAGTTCAGTTCAGTTCAGTTCAGTCGCTCAGTCGTGTCCGACTCTTTGTGACCCCATGAATCGCAGCACACCAGGCCTCCCTGTTCATCACCATCTCTCGGAGATCACTCAGACTCACATCCATCGAGTCAGTGATGCCATCCAGCCATCTCATCCTTCAAGAGGCAGGTTAGGTGGTCTGGTATTCCCATCTCTTTCAGAATTTTCCACAGTTTATTGTGATCCACACAGTCAAAGGCTTTGGCATAGATAAAGCAGAAGTAGATGTTTTTCTGGAACTCTCTTGCTTTTTCCATGATCCAGCAGATGTTGGCAATATGATCTCTGGTTCCCCTGCCTTTTCTAAAGCCAGCTTGAACATCAGGGAGTTCACGGTTCACGTATTGCTGAAGCCTGGCTTGGAGGATTTTGAGCATTACTTTACTAGCATGTGAGATGAGTGCAATTGTACGGTAGTTGGAGCATTCTTTTGCATTGCCTTTCTTTGGAATTGGAATGAAAACTGACCTTTTCCAGTCTCCCAAATAATGTGACTGCACATCTACACGTCATCTGCTCACTAATTTCACCAAGTGATCACACAGAAAATTATCTTGTCATTTTTCAATCAAGAAGCATAAGAAGAAAAAACAATAAAAAGCAAAAAACCCACAACTCAAGCCAGGCTGAGGGAGGGTCTCATACACTGCACTTAGGAGACGTTTGCTAGTGACCAGTCAAAAAGAGACAGAACCACATATATCAGTATGTAAGTGATGCTACTTAAAAGCAATCACATCCCCACAGTTTTTGAAAGTCTTTATTGTATGTGTTATAATATTGCTTCTGTTTTATGTGTGGTTATTTTGGCCATGAGACATGCGGGATCTTAATTCCCCAACTAGGGAGTGAAGCTGCACCACCCGCCTTGGAAGGCAAAGTCTTAAGCACAGAGTCTTAACCACCAGGGAAGTCCACATCTCCACAATTTTAGGGCCAGAGAGAACCTTGGAGTCAAACAAGAACTCAGATTACAATAGTTTTATACAATTGACCCTCTTCGTGAACCTGCTCTTCATTTGCACCATGGACAAGCTACTGTGACCACATCTAAATGATCACAGATTTCAACTGTGTGGGTATGTCTGTCCTCAGGGAACGTGAGTATTCTTCAGATCTTACCTGAGTTATACCAGGCAAGCCAAACATTAGCAAAATCTCCACAGTATAATTTTGCTAATCTCCATTAGCAAAATCTCGATCAGAAAGTATTCTGAATACGTGCTTTTATGCTAAGCATTGTAACTAGCAATATAACACCAATTTTGCATTCTCTTTAGTTTAACTGATGTCCTTCCTAATACTGCATAACAGTGGATGCTGGCATCAAATGAAAAAAAAAAAAAAAAATCATTCCAAATGACTTAGCATTCAAAGTATATCCCCGAACAGTCTCCCGAGGAAGAATCATGGCTTTGTCCCAGAGTCATCACCGGAAAGCTGTGAGCAGGGCTGGGCAAAGAGGACATTTTTCAAGTGGTAGAAATAGCTCCTTTCTGATAGAATTTTAGATTTTGTGTTGAGCTTTGCACTTTAAATATTGACTGCAGTGACTAGGGCCAGCAATTTTACACACACACACACACACACACACACACACACAGGATTTCTGAGTCCTAAGGACACAAACACATACCAATAAGAATAAATAGGAAGTATGTCTGATATTTCCTAAATAACTGAGGATTTTGCCTGATAGAAGGGAAATGATAAAAATTTTAGATGAGAGCTTTAGTCTAGTTTGTGACCTAAAATGTTTTCTTGTAAGGAAACAAATTATTTCCATTGCTTTAAATCTTCTCCGTAACAGAAAAGGAATAAATTTGGAACAGGTATTATAATTGTCATCAGTATTTTCTAGCCTTGTGAAGTAAAATCAATGAACATGAATTTGGGCAAACTCTGGAAGATAATAAAAAGGACAGGGAAGCCTGGCGTGCTGCAGTCCGTGGGGTCACAAAAAGTCGGACACGACTGAGTGGCTGAACAATAAAAAGTAAACAGTCAGTGAATTAGGTGATAGTCAGACAATACTTAGATACTTGAAATACAATTGCTTACATACAATTATGTTGATATTTTCAAATTCCATATATATGTGTGTATGTGTGTGTTTATATAAGCTCTAACCTCACATGTCACCTTGACTTTGGGGCTAATTATCTTGCTTAGAGCTGGTATATGTAGCAGACTGATCCTCTTAAAGAGTCAATCCTCCCTTGGATTCAGACACAAAGGCCTTGGTTATCTTGAAAAATGTGATGATTAAATTAAAAGACATTATTAGTCATTAACACTTGAAGCAAAATTATTACTCTAATAAGTCAGCAAGCAGAGGTCCCTTGAGAATGGGACCTGGGGCAGATGTGTTTCCATAAGGGCCCTGACGTCAGTGATGAACAGACAGTACGTGGCTCCCAGGGTAGGCTCAGGTAGGCTGAGATATGATCCATAGTGAGGAATTCCTTGGAAATCATAATTATGCTTAGGGCTAGCTCTTCTCTTGATCATATCCAAATCTCACATTTACACTAATACTTTTTCATACATAATATTAGGAGTTAACCTTGGTTGACTTGTGAAGAATATATAATCTGATCAATTCTAGACACTGCTGGAAAAGTATGGGTGTGACGGGTATAAGTAAGAATATTCAAATATAAATAACCCAGATCATTTTTTAAAAAGTAACAAAGAAAATAATTTCAATGTTTTACAGAAAGGGCCTGGAAGTGTGGTGAACAGACTTTAAGGTGGTCACCCCGCCTCCTGTGTCCAGCGTCCGTGGGCTTGTGTGGTCCCTTCTTGAGTGGGGAAGACCTAGGATGGTCTAACAGGAGACGATGGTGGAGGCGATTGAAGAAGGGGTGTTTGCGATTGCGATTGATGTACCTGAGCTTGTACATCAGTCCTCCGGGCCTTTGAAGGAGCCACCTGCCCAACTGTGAGCCGTTGCAGGGACTTGAGGGGTGGGGGGCACATGGCGAGGTCCTGCTGGCAGCCAGCAAGAAAGAGCCCCCTCCCTCCAACAGCCTGCTGGGAACTGAAGGCGGTGGAGACCACATGAGCTGGAGAGCATGTCCTTCTCCCAGTAAGCCTTGGGTGAGACCATGGCCCAGTGGACACCTGGCTGCAGGCTTGAGAGCCCAGAGTAGGGGAGCTGGAAAGCTGTGTTTGGACACCTGACCCTCGACCAACTGAGACGGTTCACATGGGTGCTGAAGCCACCAAGTTTGGTGATGCTTACGTCCACGGCAGGTAATGATACAAGAAAGGGAAAAAGAAAAGGCTGGAAGCCGTTAAAAGAAGAAAGCGCAAAGTAAGACAGGAGGAATACGTCCAAAGATACTCATACGCCCCATGATGGCCAGTGGGTCCACATGTGTCTGTTAAATAACAGGGGGGCTCTTATAAGCAGAATACTAATTCATTTTGCTGTTTGCTCAATATAAGACATGTATAGATAAAAGAGATAAAAAAAATAAAGGTCTATAAAGAAAATACCAAGCAGATGCTTGCAAACTGAAGAGATGTGTTTATATGAGATAGAGCAGGAGATACAGGCGGTGTGAGTGAAGTGCATGAGGGGGTGCTTCATATCCATGATGAGAAAAATGCTCCAAGGACGTAGAACAAGTCATACGTCTTTACCTACTAAAGACCCATCTTGCAGAAAGCTGATAGGAAAACATTTATCCCCAGGAAAACTGCTAAAGAGACCTTTGGTTGGGGCGTGGAGTTTTTATGTTACTTAAGCTGAAGCTCCAATACTTTGGCCACCTGATGTGAACAGCCATCTCATTGGAAAAGACCTTCATGCTGGGAAAGACTGAGGACAGGAGGAGAAGGGGGCGACAAAGGATGAGATGGTTGGATGGCATCACCAATTCAATGGACATGAACTTGGGCAAACTCCAGGAGACGGTGAAGGACAGGGAAGCCTGGCGTGCTGCAGTCCACGGGGTCACAAGGAGTCAGACATGACTGAGCAACTGAACAGCAACGTGGTACTCTAAACAAAACGATGGATAAAATTTTAAACTGTTCTTTCTTTTTAAAAATATGTGGTCTAATAGAAGTGAAAGTGGAAGAAAATTCAGGGTTTTTATAGAACATCAGGAAAGGAGGCAAGTTCTGGTGCCAGGCAGCCTGGAGGTAGGGTTGACAGCTGGACTCAGAGAGATGATACCAGAGATGACTGAAAAAGCGCAGCTCTGCAGGCAGCCTGAGGGGAAAGTGCCTGGATCTGCCGCATTACTCCTGGAACATTCAAAAAAGAAAAAAAATATTCCTGAACACCTCCAGATTCACATTAGTCGTGAGGCCCCAGAAAGCATCAAGCCAAGCACCAGTTTAAGGCAACCCAATTCTGGATATGTCCCCCATGTTTTGGTTGAAGAAAATACAACAAACTTCTTCTTCTTGAAATGTACTTGAAAGTCTACAATTGAGGAATCCCTATAAAGCTCTAAAGGAAAGAAAATCTTATGGTTAAAAAAATAGCTCGAGACATAAAAGTAAGCCACCTTAATTTGAAACCAAAAGAGACAACTGTCCCACCATACGTCAGACCTCAAGATATGGAGGATACCAAATAAAACCAGTAGGCTTGGTGTGTTTAAAGAAATCACTGAAAACATGAGAAGAGACAAGAGACTATCAAAACTGACAGATCAAATTGTTCAAAGAACGTATAGAAATAAAAATACAAAAAAACACCAAAGATGGAATCTTAGAGGATGGGTTTAATAACATATAAAACACAGCTCAGGACATCCCTGGTGGTCTGGGGTGACTCCACACTCCCAGTGCAGCAACACAGGTTCAGTCCCTGGTCAGGGAACTAAGATCCTACATGCCACACGCTGACGCCTAAACACAGAAAAAAGAAAAACCCACAGCTCAAGAGAGAGCTCGGGGACTAGACAGCAATTTGGATAGCTCGGATTCTAGTAATAGTCAAGTAGTGTATATCCAAATAACCTTGTCAACTCTGGGGGGGAAAAAATTAGCACAATTTGATGCTTCTAGAGGGTTCCAAACAATAGGGATCAGCTGAACCCTTGAAACGAGAGAACTTCACTAAGTTAGGTCCATCTTTCCCCTGATGATACTCCCCAGTTCATAGATGCATCTGGGTTAGAAAGAAAGCAGAAAGCCCCATGTTTTGGTTGAAGGTGGCTGTAGGTGCCAGGGCAGCTAGCTGAGCAATCTCACAGGAAGGAGCCACAGAGGGCGGGGCCAAAGTCTGCCTAGAAAATTCCACAATCGCTAACTGACTAGTGAAGTACGGGTGCAGGCGGAAGACACCACGTATTCTGTAGAAAGCAAGAGCTGGGAGAGTGGAGTGCAAAGGACTAGTAAAGTATTATGCACACTCAGGAGAACAGCGCTCATAGACACAGACCTTGCGATGAGCAACATCTCGGGATCAGCAGACAAGACACCAAGCACAGCTATTATAAATATGGACAAGGGCTTAAAGGGGAAAAAATGGCTCCAAGGAGTGAAGGGATGGGTAAGCCTAGCAGAGACAGGGGCAGTATAGAATTTAAAACAAGTGGAAAAACTAGAACAAACGGAAAAATAACTGAACTTTTTTCAGAAATCACTGAATGTTCTTAATATCAGATTGGAGATGGCTGGAGTAACAGCCCATGGACTTGAGCACGGATCAAAAGTAACTGTCCAGTCCCAAGAACAGAGAGGAAAAAACATGATTTAAAAAAGAGAACAGAGCCCTGTTGAACTCTGAGTCAATACCAAGTGATAAAATGCATGGATAACTGGTGCTCCGGAAGGAGAGGAGAGGTGGATGAGGTAATTCGCCTACAGTCCTTGTCTGCTGATATGAGAATAAAGAAATTGATTCAGTTCTGACTGATTACATTCAGGGGGCTTTGTTTAAATGTCTCTGATAATGAGCAAAGGACAGAAAGGGAGTATTTCACTTTCGTACTAGTGAGGAAAGAAAACGAATCGGTTTATTTAATTCAAAAGAGAGCAAGGCGAGAGAAGAAACCCTTGGCCAAACATTACAGGCCTGGAGAATCCCAGGGCCGGGGGAGCCTGGTGGGCTGCCGTCTATGGGGTCGCACAGAGTCGGACACGACTGGAGCAGCTCAGCAGCAGCAGCAGCAGCAGGGAAGAGAGCCGAATTCCAGCACGTGCGCAACTCTGCTGCGGCTGCCGTTGTTCATCGCTCGGCCGTGTCTGACTCTCCCGCGACCCCGTGGGCTGTAGCCCGCCAGGTGCCTCTGTCCGTGGGATTTTCCAGGAAGGAATACTGGAGTGGGTGCCACTCCCTTCTTGCGGGATCTTCCGGACCCAGAGATCTAACCCACGTCTCCCGCATTGGCAGGCAGATTCTTTGCCACTGAACCACCAGGGAAACCAAAATCATGATTAAATCCAAAATTAAAAGATGAAGACTTAAGAGTAAATAGAAAACTAAAATCTTGACTTACTCTATGTAGAAAAGGCATATCTAAAATACAGGTACACAGAAAGGTTGAAGGTACAGGATAAGAAATTATGATACAACGATCGAAAAATCTGTAGCAGTATGTTAATAGCTGAAAAAATAAGTATTATATTAAATGGAATTCACCTGTTTACACCTAAGAATAAAAAACATGGTCATCAAAAAAGAAATGGAGAAACCACTGTAATTATGAAAGAACAAATTTCAGCTAAAAAAACAGATTGGGCCATAAGATATCCTATTATAAAATCTCCAATACAGCATATTTTAAGAAAAAAACAAATTATACAATAAAAAATTATAATACTTTGTCTGCTGCTGCTGCTTGCTGCTAAGTCGCTTCAGGTCGTGTCCGACTCTGCAATCCCATAGACGGCAGCCCACCAGGTTCCTCTGTTCATGGGATTCTCCAGGCAAGAATACTGGAGTAGGTTGCCAGTCTATCACATTAATACAGTTCTCCTCAAAGGATCATGTGTAACAACTAAATTCTTCAAGTTTCCCTGGTACTGAATTATCTGCCTCCTGAATAACTGCTTGATGCTGGGAAGGATTGGGGGCAGGAGGAAAAGGGGACGACAGAGGATGAGATGGCTGGATGCCATCATCGACTCGATGGACATGGGTTTGGGTAGATTCCGGGCGTTGGTGACGGACAGGGAGGCCTGGTGTGCTGTGATTCATGGGGTTGCAAAGAGTCGGACACAACTGAGTGACTGAACTGAACTGAACTGAATTAAAAAATAAGAATTGAGCGCATCATTCTATTGCTCTGGATGCCTTGACGGCCAAAACTTCAGAGCAAAATCTAATGACATTTTACACATAAAAACTGAAAAGAAGTATACTGATTACAACTAGAAATTATAGAATGTTAATTACAACTACCTCTAAATACAGGAAATGCTATCACATAGAGCTGGGATCACAATCTACAACCACAGACCAATTCACACCCACTACTTTCCTTCATATGATCCCTTGAGCTAAGTCAATCCAGTCTAACCAGTCAATCCTAAACGAAATCAACCCTGAATATTCATTGGAAGGACTGATGCTGAAGCTGAAAGCTCCAGTCCTGTGGCCACTTGATGCAAAGAGCCAACTCATTGGAAAAGACCCTGATGCTGGGAAGCATAGAAGGCAAAAGGAGAAGGGGGCTGCAGAGGATGAGATGGTTAGATAGCATCACCGACTCAGGGGACATGAAAACTCAGCAAACTCTGGGAGATAGTGGAGGGCAGGGGAGCCTGGCGTGCAGGGAAGTGCCTGGGTTCACAAAGAGTTGAACACGACTTAGGGACTGAATGACAACAAATGGGCTAAGAATGTTGTTGACATCTTTAAGTTGCTGGGAAAAAACCAGAAGAAGAATATTTTGTCTGTTGTGAAAATTAACATTTTTGTGAGAGTTTCACATAATTCAAATTTTAGTGCTCATAAATAAAGGCTGTTTGGAGAGAATCTTCTTTTGAGTTGAGGTCTTACAACAGCGAACCTGCAGCCACAAAGCTGAAATATTTCCAGAGGTTTTTTGACCCTCGGTTGAGGATATAGAGGGTAAGAACTGTGTTGGGGAAAGAGTTGATTTTTATTCCATAAGGAACTTTCTACCAAAGTCTTAAAAACACTCCAACTAATGAGACCTGTGAAGAATTTTTAGAGGCAATTTAACTATTACAAAAATATGTATCCTAAAACTTATTCTAATATTTCAGTCTATTTCTCCACTAAACTTTATCTGTGAGTCAGAGCCATGAATATAAATAATAATTTACCCTATGATTAAAGTGAATTTCCAATCAGGAATCAAAAAGCATGACTTCAAGAGGTCTTATGACAACTGACCATTCCTTCTGGAAAATAATGAAGGGAAAGCTCTTCCTTACTCACTCCTGTAAAGTAAAATCCACATGGTTTGAGGATTTAAATATAAAAGATGAATCATAAAAGGACTACAAGAAAATTAAGATAAAAATTTATGTCATTTTTGAATAAGGAGACAGTTTTAAACAGGAATAAATAGGCAGAAACCATAAAGGAAAAGATGGAATCCAAAATATAATAATGAGCTATCTCATAAAAGAGAAAAACTACAAGGCCAATAATATGAATATTAACTGCAAGAATACTGATTTAAAGCAGCTGATATATTCATTACGGATCAAATATCTTACTCAAAATGACAGGCAAAGAATAAGAAGAGGAAATACAACTACAGGATCTACAATGAAAACGTGTTGGCGTGAGCACGTGTGTGTGTGTGTGCGCGTTGAGTCATGTCTGACTCTTTGCGGCCTCCTGGACTGTAGCCCGCCAGGCTCCTCTTCCCAGGCGAGATTACTGTCGCAGATTGCCATTTCCTCCCCCCGGGGATCTTCCTGGCCCAGGGATCGAACCTGCGTCTCTTTTGCCTCCTGCTTTGGCAGGGGGATTCTCTAGCACTGGCACCACCTGTGAAGCCCACAATGAAAATAGTGCAGATCAAATCGATAATGGGATCCTTTTCAATGCAATACTAAATTGTCTTGGTGTGGGTCAAGTTTGGCAGCATTTATGACTACTGATCCTTGGGCTGTAAACTGGTGTAACCTTTCCAGAGGGCAAGCTTGCAGTGTTGATCAACAGACTTACTATGTGCAGTTGACGTTCCCTTACAGGAACCATTCATTTACACAAAAGTTCTTGTTTTCCTCTATTTACATGTCACAGTAACATCCCCCATTCTCAAAATCACTTGTCCTTCATCTCCATTTGGCCATCAGTGAGAAGCCAAGAAGAACATGGATACATAATAAATTCGGGGGCATCTTCAATTAAAGACATATAGTAATAGTCACTTTGTATCTGGAAGGTTCTTCATCAAGAAAAAATATTTTACATGGAAGGAAACAGCACTGTGTCCAGGGACTGCCAGCCTCCTCTTTTCCTGAAATGCATTAAATCAGCTCATCAGTTACTTCTCCTCATCTGAGGATCGTCCCAGTTTCCCTCAGCCTGTTTTTTCCAGATCTCTTTTATTCACGGTAAATGCTTAGCACATTTCTTTTTTCAGCTGACTCTAGTTGCTTTAAGATTTATGCATTTATGTGGCATATACAAGTGAAATGTGAAAAGATTTTCAAATATGGGCAAAACCAATTTGGTTGGAGTAGTTCTTGCAAACTCATTGGACTCCAACCATTATACTGTTTAACAAGAAACAAATCTTCCTGGTAATACAGAGATCCTCTTTAATTTGTATTTAGAAAATGTAATTCAATGCCTCATTCAGCACGAGAAAAATGAGTTGGAGCAGCCGGAACTTGGCGTTTGAAATGGGGAAGAAAAAGTGCGGAGTGGGCAAGTCAACAAGACGAGATGGCTTCAGTCTTGAAGATGAGAACCTTAATTATTCACACTGCTTGTCACCCGTGAATTGAGGCTTTCACTGTGCACCTTGCTGGAGGGTGCTCATGGAATTAACCGATAAAATCAGGGGTCCTCTGACTTTCAGAGTAACAACGCACCTCTGTGTATAAACAATCGAAGAAAAAGGGCTTAGAGACTGGGAATTCGTTTCTCTAAAATACTTTGCACCATGCTTAAGTGGTCTCTATCACTCTGTAATAGTTACACGACAAAGTTTGGTGTTATCAATGATCTGATGATGAGCTCAGTGGGTATTTTGTTTCACTTTATTGGGAATCTTCAGCCTTCTCTGCAGCTCCCATGGAAGCCGAGTGAGGAATTCTTGGGTTTGGGGCTCTGCTCTCTTTTTTTTGCCCTGCTTTGCTTTTCTTACAGGAGGAATAGCTTTTCCACCTGCAATGTCATTGGGGATCATTTCCCTGATGGATCAGGGCTCTGTGTAATGCACTGTTCTGCCGTGTCCTTGCCTCTGGGTTTCGTAGACTCCGCTTAAGGATGAAAGCTCTCTTGAATTCCTCATTCCAAGAAGTGAGGACTCAGGGGCAGAGGTGGTTATCATCTCAGGGTCCCTTGATGATGCTCCCTGGATCCTAGGCTGAAAGACGTGCTGTCTTCTTCCATGAATTCTTTGGGTAAGAAGATTCACTTCCCTTCACCGATCCCTTCTGTCCGGGATGTGTGATGGTTTTCCCTCAAGCCCTTTTCAGTGTTCTCTTCCCCCGCAGGACTTCTGCTCAGGATCTCAAAGTGCCCTTCATTTCAACTCTGGTTGTTCATGTCAAAGTGACTTTCTTACACTAAGAGAGAGCAGCTAATGTTTTACTTTAGTAAGTATTAACTTCCAAGGAGTAAGCGTCTTCTAATTTCATGGCTGCAGTGACCATCTGCAGTGATTTTGAAGAAAGCTGAGCGCCGAAGAATTGATGCTTTTGAAGTGTGGTGTTGGAGAAGACTCTTGAGAGTCCCTTGGACTGCAAGGAGATCCAACCAGGCAATTCTGAAGGAGATCAGCCCTGGGATTTCTTTGGAAGGAATGATGCTAAAGCTGAAACTCCAGTACTTTGGCCACCTCATGCGAAGAGTGGACTCATTGGAAAAGACTCTGATGCTGGGAGGGATTGGGGGCAGGAGGAGAAGGGGACGACAGAGGATGAGATGGCTGGATGGCATCACGGACTCGATGGACGTGAGTCTGAGTCAACTCCGAGAGATGGTGATGGACAGGGAGGCCTGGCGCGCTGCGATTCATGGGGTCGCAAAGACTCGGACACGACTGAGTGACTGAACTGAAGTATTAACTACCTATTATATGTGTGAGGCCCAAGCTAAATACCCAAACATTCAGAAATATTTTAAAAATTTTATCCTGCCCTCCGGAAATTTCCCACAAAAATACCTAAATTCATCCAAGCCATACAACCAAACTACAGGGTACACACATGAGTTGCTTTAAGAAAAGCGTAAGAATTTTTTACTGGAAGATTAAACAAATTTTAATTCAATACTCTCCTTTCCATGATTTAACACTTGAAAACTAAAATTATGTGAAGATCTTTTATGTGCATCTACTCTGTCCTAGACTGGGAATTTCCAGGCAGAGTGTCCCTCTTCTCTGATATTTTTATGCAATGAGTAACCGAGATCAGTAATTGCAGTTTCCACAGTTCCATGCCTCTACAATAAGTTAGGCGAAGCAAGCTGGAATGGATATTATCCTAGGTCACAAAGGCAGTCTTCATTACAACTGGCATTCTTTTTGAATTTTGCCCTTGTACAAAGTCACGGAGAAGGCAATGGCACCCCACTCCAGTACTCTTGCCTGGAAAATCCCATGGACGGAGGAGCCTGGTGGGCTGCAGTCCATGGGGTCGCTGAGTCGGACACGACTGGGCGACTTCACTTTCACTTTTCACTTTCATGCATTGGAGAAGGAAATGGCAACCCACTCCAGTGTTCTTGCCTGGAGAATCCCAGGGACGGGGGAGCCTGGTGGGCTGCCGTCTATGGGGTCACACAGAGTCGGACACGACTGAAGTGACTTAGCAGCAGCAGCAGCAGCAGCACAAAGTCAAAGCAACAAATTTATACATTTAAGAAAACTGTTTCTCATACAGACTCCAGGACAGGATGGGTATTCAAACTGTCATTGTTGGAAAACAGAAAAGGCCCAGGTCTGTGCTGTTCTGAGTAACTGACTTCACTTTGTCAATATAGAGTCTTTCCACAGATTTCTGATCCAGACCCATAGTTCTCAAAGTGAAACCCCCACTTGGAAATCAGAAATGCAGAATAGAGAGTGCCTGCTTCAGATCCAGGCTTGAATCAGAAACTCTGCGGAGGGTCCCAGGAATCTTTTTTTTTTTTTTTTTCCTTTTAATTTGTGAAGTGTGATTAGTTCATCGCATTTGTCTTTTTAATTTTAATTTTTATTTGTTTTTTATCTTATTTTTTAAATGGGAGGATAATCGCGTTCCAATGTTGTGTTAGTTTCTGCTGTAAAATAACATGAACCAAATATAAGGAAGACAGTATACGGACTTCCCGAGTGACTCAGTGGTAGAGAGCATGCTTGCTCAGGCGGGAGACGTGGGTTCCATCCCTGGGGCAGGAAGACTCCTGGAGAAGGACATGGCAACCCTCTTCAGCATTCTTGCCTGGAAAACCCCGTGGACAGAGGAGGCTGGTGGGCTACAGTCATGGGGCGCAAAGGGTCAGGCATGACAGTACACACACACGCGCCTTTGTGTTTGTATTTTATTTCCCCTGCCAGACTAAAATCTGACTGACAGATGACTCTGTTTTTTCCTAGTTGGCGGCACCAAGATAGGAATCACAGCTTTTTCTCTTAATCTTCTCTAAAGAGAGAGAAAACCAGAAGAGTACAGGGCAAGACCGTCCTGCCGTGGCTAACGAGGCATCACGTGGAGCAGGGTCGGTCAGTGTGGAGCAGCAGCAGCAACGCCTGGTCCACAACTGGAAATGTAAATTCCCCCCAGATCCCCGAAATTTAGGGGAGGGGCCAAGAGGCTGGTTGAACAAGCCCTGCAGGTGATCAAGTGGCCACTGTAAGAACCAGTGGACGCTATTCGAAAGCCACAGTGCTTCTCAGTTCTCAGTTTTAAAAGGGAAGAAGGGCATGCATAAGCTCAAACAGTCACAGCTAGACCATGGCATGTGTTTATGAGAAAGCAAATGTCTTCTTCTAGCTATACCAGCTTTGGGCAACATCTGACCTCCAGGTCTCAACCCAGCCATTGTCTGTCTTCCTGTTAGAGATGGAGGAAACGTTTCCCACTTCTGGTTCCGAGGAACGGAGCTGAGATAAATGATCTGAGGTCCTCGATGTAAGCCCTTCGGCCCTGGGTTTGGGTTCTGTCATTTCACTCAGCGTATCCTTTCCACAACTCCCAGACCTTCTCTGTTCAGAATCCTGTCCTCCCCTTAGTCTCTGCTTCTCTTTATCTCTATTGGGCTTCATAGCAGTGACATAATAACACAGTTCTCACTTCTTTGTACCTGACTCCATCAGGGTAGAGTTAACTTCTAAGTTGATAACTGTCTGCTAATTCTCATCGACATCTGTGGTCCAGAGTCACCAACACGCAGGCAAACACAGATCAAAGAGCAAGCCCCTCCACAGGGCCTGACCCCTGGGACTCAGACACAGTAATCCCTCTGCCGCTGGGAGTCTGGGGTCCAGCAGAACCCCTGAGCCCAGTGACCACCCTGGTTCTGGCCCTGCCTGAGCACCCTCGTGTATCTCTGAGATGACCAGTGTGAGGGTTGCAGCTGAATGTGGAGACACATTTTTTTCCTTAGGGAAATTTAACTCTGGCCTTATTGATTCCACCCTCCAAGATGGCTCTTGCTTTTTACCCCCAAGCAGTTCCCTCCCCAAAGCCAGCTTTCTCAATACTCACACAGGACACAGCTAGGAGAATTATGAGAACCACAGAAAGCTATAAAATGCATGATATTTGCAGAGGTTCTCATGAGCTCATTACATAGTCCACAAGATGGTAGAAAACAGGTTCTGTCTTGGTGCTGACATTTATTTATTCTGGAAAGATAGAGCATTTTAAATTGTAAATGGAAAATGCAGTCTGCTCCGTCAACAAAGGATGCTGAAGCCCTCAAGCCGTCAGCTACTACTGCTGCCCACTAAGGTGAGCCCCGGGGGGACTCAGGGTGAGAACGCGCAGGACACTGGCCCCAGAGAGCTGAGGTGCTGATCAAAGGAATGATTCCAATGAGCCTAGACTCTGGCACCTTCCCATACATGCCTGCTAAGTCACTTCAGTTGTGTCCTATTCTCTGGAACGCCATGGACTGTAGCCCACCAGGCTCTTCCGTCCACAGGACTCTCCAGGCAAGAGTACTGCAGTGGGTTGCCATGCCCTCCCTCCAGGAGATCTTCCTGAAAAAAAAGCTCTAAATTCCTTAACCTGACACGTCTGGGTTTCTTTCATTAATCATAATCTTTTGATGCTCCGACTACCTGGTGTTTGTTGTGAAACTGCCTATAGACCCTGGCTCCTCCCTTACCTCTTTGGAGCTATCCTGGGCTTGACTCAGAAAGTCCACCGAATAAAACCCAATTCTCGACCTTTATTAGGCTGAGCATTTTTTTTTTTTTCTCAGTTGACAAAATTAATAACTTCCTGAAGAGGGAGCAAGACAGACGCGTGAGCTTCAGTATTAGACAAACCCAAGTCCAAATCCTGCCTCTACTGTTTCTGAGCTGAGTGAATTTGGTGAAGCTATCTAAGCTGTCTGCATCTCCATTTTTAAAAGGTAAACCCTTAGGTAATAATATCTACTTTGCAGGTTTGTAGCATTACTCAATTAGTTAATCTTGATAACACAAGTGACACATAGCTGACAGCCAACTGATAGGTATCACTGTGAATACCTGGATCAAAAACAAACCTTTTTTTGTAGATGAAAATTATGCCACTGACAGCTTGCAACCGACAGCTATTGTAACCGACAGCTTCTATATTTGGGGAAAGAAAATAGCTCAAAAATTCTTGAGTTTGAATCCTGTTTAATTTCCCAATGTTTAGAAATGACTGCTCTCAAAAGAAACTGTACTGATGCTTGTCCTCCGACCTCACTGATCGTCAGCGGATACTCGGTGGTATGGAATTATAATGACGACGGTCACATTGCATCTCTCAGCTTCCTGCGTGTCTCCTGGTCGTGTATGCAAGCCCACTGCCATGAGCAGAAGAGGAACCGCTAGGCCTCCGGGTGGACCAGAGGCCCCAGCAGCCTGTCTCAGCAGCACCAAACAGGGGGTCCTCCAAGCATCTTTCATTCTCACACCATCTGAACCGCGAGGATAATTTTAACTGAATTCAGAGTGAATTTAAGATCTGTTCCCCTAGAAGAGCCCAGTAATTCATGACCTGGTTGCAAAACTCCATAATGTAATAAATATAATGTAATATATAATATGATACACGACTTCCAAGGTGGTACAGTGGTAAAGAACCCGCCTGCCTATGCAGGAGATACAAGAGACCCGGATTCAATCCCTGGGTTGGGAAGATGCCCTGGAGGAGGGCATGGCAACCCAGGTCAATATTCTTGCCTAGAGAATCCCACAGACAGAGGAGCCTGGCAGGGTCGCAAACAGTCAGACACAACTGAAATGACATAGAATGTATAATATAATTTAATAATTAATGATGCATTTATTACTAATGTATTTATTAATAATATATTTAAAATAAGTTACATAAAAAATGCATATGTTAATACTTCAGTATTTGGTCGCACTGGGTCTTTGCTGTGGCATATGAGACCTTTAGTTGTGACTTGTGAACTCTTAGTTGCAACACATAGGATGTAGTTTCTTAGCCAGAGATCGAACCCATGTCCCTTGCATTGGGAGTATGGAGTCTTAGCCACTGGACCACAGGCAAGTCCCCATAACATACTAAACTTACTCTAAATACCTAAATCTAAATATGCATCCTGCCTCATCAAGTCAGGTATGCTACACTCAGGCAGGGATAAAGTTCTGGCAGGCACCAAAGTTTTATGAAAAGTACTGAGAGAAAAACTTGAAAATCTATAAAATTTAATTCACTGACTACTTTTCTGTAAACAGGAAGAAAATGCCATCAGAACACTTTGGCCTAGGGAATAGGAACCAGTGAATTTCGCTAATAGAGAAAACCAGAGAAATCAGTTATATAATGTCCCGTATGGAGGCATTTGGAACTTTTAAATCCACTTTGCTCTGGCTGCTTTAAAATCAGAACAACTGCTATTTTTAGATACTGAAGTCTAAATAGCAGGGTGCATCGGACTGCAACCTGCTGCTCTCTTTCTCCCCTGGAGCGCTTACTTTTCTAGCTTTGATAGATATCACTGCACCTGTTGGTCTCTTAGAACCCATGGACAAAGGCAGTAAAAGGTGAGAAAGACTTGAGCCAAGAAGATCTGGGCAACGATTTGATCTGTTGATTTGCCTTAGCCTTTGGTATGAAAACCCTCCTGTTTTCCAGATGCTGAAAGTCTGTGGACTACGGAGCGTGCAGATAGAAACGTCCAGGTTATAGCACCGTACAGCATCGGCTGGTGGCTGGAGATGGTATAAGGAAGATGATGAAACCATGTGTAGTTAGAAGGACAGGACAAATCACGCCTAGACTTTCCTGGGCTCCCAGTCAGCTGTCAGCACCTTCCCTTCCAGCTGAGCCCCAGTTTTCACCTCTCCCTGCACTCCAGCTCCAGAGTCTCCCAGCCTGCAGCCCTCACTGGCCCTGGTCCAGCTGCAAACGCTGTGATCACACTGCCTCCGAGACTATGGTCGCAGGAATGCTCAGAACCAGTGAGCTGCGAGTATGGCTTCTTCCAAAGGCTCCTGACCAAGCATCTGGCCCGTGACACCACCTGGACCCCAGCTCCCATCCCACATCTGCACTCACAGACTGATGATGCTTTAGACTCCGCGTGGCTCTATTCCTGGGGTGATACTGAGCGCCTAACACCAAGGCACCACACCTAGGCTTCGGTCTGCGAGGCGATCACTCCCACTGTGCACGGAGAGTCAGAAAGCGGAAGTCACTTGGCGGTCAGACACCTGATCCCCGGCTCTTCAAAGCTGACTTCCACAGGCACCTGAAAGGTCCGCCTTGAAAGCACCTGCTTCTGTCAACTTAAAAAATATTCACAACCTAAAAGCTGAGCGTTATGTTTTATTCGGCAGGAATTTTTAGGACTTCAAGATGGGAGACAGCATCTCAAGTAACCCTGAAGGCTGGGATTTTAAATATGTAAGGCAAGAAAATGTAGAGACCTTTGGGCTTCCTCGGTGGCTCAGACGGTAAAGAACCCGCCTATAACGCAGGAGACCCGGGTTTGATCCCTGGGTTGAGAAGATCCTCTGAAAAAGGAAATGGTTACCCATTCCAGTATTCTTGCCTGGAGAATCCCACGGACAGGGGAGCCTGGTGGGCTACAGTCCATGGGGTCACAAGAAGTCAGACATGACTGAGTGACTAACACTTTCTTCCTAAGCTCATCAAACTGCCAGTGGTGTAATTCTGAATTCCAGTAGAGGGCAAGCTTGTCTTCTATTTTTCCAGTATTTGCACTACACAGGGAAGACAGCCTCCAGATCTAAAACAGTTTCCTGTAACTANAGTCAGACATGACTGAGTGACTAACACTTTCTTCCTAAGCTCATCAAACTGCCAGTGGTGTAATTCTGAATTCCAGTAGAGGGCAAGCTTGTCTTCTATTTTTCCAGTATTTGCACTACACAGGGAAGACAGCCTCCAGATCTAAAACAGTTTCCTGTAACTATGTACACTCCGTAAGAGCCGCATTAGCGTCAACCACAGGGTCACTAAATTACTTGTCAGGCACTTTGTTACAGATTATATTACAGGCGAAGGAAACTGACAAGGAACCATAAGTTAAAAATAAATTCTGTTTTCCTCTATTAGTTCAACTCTAGATTCATTAACAACACAACTATTTACAGTCTGTTTTCTGCACACATAATAAAAACAGGGGCACCTTCAAGTCACTTTAGCCCAGAGGAGGAAGTTCTTGCTGTACCAATCTCTCTTGATCCTCAAGTTATTCTCCAACCAGGCATGGTACTGCATTGGGTAACTGAGATACATCATAGAGCACTTACTAATTATACTGTGGGATGAAATTACAAACATTCCTCCTTTACTTTCTAAATAATCAAAACTGAAATTTAGCGTTAAAATATAGCCACAACAAGGTTCTACTCTCTAGCACAGCAAACTATACTCAATATCCTGCGATAAACCATAATGGAAAAGAATATGAAAAATAATGCATATATATATTGACCTTTTCCAGTCCTGTGGCCACTGCTGAGTTTTCCAAATTTGCTGGCATATTGAGTGCAGCACTTTCACAGCATCATCTTTCAGGATTTGAAACAGTTCAACTGGAATTCCATCACCTCCACTAGCTCTGTTCGTAGTGATGCTTTCTAAGGCCCACTTGACTTCATAACATTATTTTTTTTATATTTATTTATTTGGCTGAGCCAGGTCTTAACTGGGGCATGTGAAACCTTGGTTGCAGCATGTGGGGTCTAGTTTCCTGACAAGGATCACACCTGGGGGCCCTGCACAGGGGGTGCAGTCTCTGCCACTGGACCACCAGGGAAGTGTCTAATACGGTAAATGTAAAATACATATCTACAGTACTTAGTGGAACTGGACTGGTGTCTGTTTGCGACATCATCTCTCTGCATGAAAAGACATATTATTCTTGCTTAAGGTTGTTTACTTATCCAACAATTATTCAACAGGCAAAGGTGCCAAAGTACAACTACAATTCCAAAGCTCCAGTAAATACCAGTTGCTAACAGGTCAGTCTAAAAATCACCCTTAATATTGTTGAACTTCAATTTAATCAACTGAAAAAAACAGAGGAAAAATGCCTGTTCCAGCCATCTCATAATACTGTCTGGAGAATCAGACAAGATAATATATTTGTAAAACGCTACGTGAACCAAAAGGTAACGGGCAACCTAATTCCTTAGGAGAGACATGCTGCGGCTCTTTATTTTATAATTCAGTCTTGAGAATCACCAAGTAGAGTGGATGTGTCTTCATCTGACATATGAAGAAACTCTAATTCAGTAAGCTTGTTCTCAGGATAGTAAACCCCAGAAGGATTAAGTATATTATTGAAGGTGTGCAGCACTGTTGATATTATCAGAGAAAGAAACCCACTGATCATCACTTCCTTCAATATTCTTTTAATATTTCTGAGGGGGTAGGATATATTCATGTCATTAAACAATAAACCAAGAGCTTGAGATACACGGTGGAAGTCCACTAGATATCTTAAGACAAGGTGTGACTTGGAAATCTTTATGTCAGAAAAGGTCCATTGTGACATAGGGATGCAAAAATAAGAAAGGAATATGCCCTGTAATACAACCAGTGTGAAATGCACGAGCGAGGCAGGAGACGAGAACGCTGTGGGCCGGTCTAGCGAGAGCGGGACCTTTGGAACCGAGCGGGACCCTGTGGGGCCTTCCCAGGACAGAGCCCGCCCCATCCACCCACTGTAGCTCCTCTCGCAAGTGCCTGCATAACAGGATCTGATGCACATTTCCTGAGCAGTTTCACACATGTGAAAACCCCACCAAATGGAAGATGCTAACGACTTGAGGACCATGAGCACGTAACTCCCCGTCTCCCAGAGCCCGAGGACTGATAAAGTCAACCCTGTGACACCACCCTGTTCCCCCTCCATCAGTCAGAGACCTGCACACAAGCTGATCATGTCCTCTGCGGCCCTCCTCCCTCTGCTGGCTTTTAAAAATGCTTTGCTGAAACCCTTCTGGGAGCTCAAGGCTTTCCAGGGCATGAGCCACCATCTCGCTGCCTGGCCCTGCCATAAACCTTTCTCTGCTACAAGCTCCGACATTTTGGTAACGTTTAGCCTCACAGTGCACTGGGCTCACGGCTTGTACTTACACCTTCAGGGCACAGGGTTTCNTTCTGGGAGCTCAAGGCTTTCCAGGGCATGAGCCACCATCTCGCTGCCTGGCCCTGCCATAAACCTTTCTCTGCTACAAGCTCCGACATTTTGGTAACGTTTAGCCTCACAGTGCACTGGGCTCACGGCTTGTACTTACACCTTCAGGGCACAGGGTTTCAGTCTCATTATAATCGAGCACTGTGTGTATAAGACAGACAGAATCCAAGTACGGGGCAGAGAGAGATTCCAAAGCCAGTCCAGTCAGACTGAGCCCCTCTCATCCCATCAGAAACATTTCAGTTAAAATCTCAAGCATGCGCAAATTGGGCTCATGCTTGTACCAAATGAAGGCTAACTTTTAGTCATAGGGAGAGTCAGCTGCAGGGGGGCTGGAGACTGGGCTCCAAGGAGCAGATGGTCTCCATTACCACTCTGGTCAGCTCTGGCCAATCCCTTTTGCAGGATGAGGGCACCTTTCCCTAGAGCCTCTGTGAGAGAGATGGATGCTTTAGGAAATCATGACATCGACTTTTAATACTGCCTTGAGAGAAGCCAGGTCTCAACCAGAAAACCATGTGAGCCAAGTCTCTATTCAAGGGTTGAAGATGACGTCTACGCTTTCCATACAGGGCAAGGGTCTGTGTGGAATGAAACCCCCCCTGGCTGGGCCAGGTAGGTAAGCACCTCTCTCGCTCTGATGTCATCCCACATTTGCCGTGACCCTGAAGGGGCAGAAGGAGAGCTTCAGGGTTCTAACAGTTCTATGGGAAAGCGCTGCTCCAGTTCTGCTGGCTGCGTGGTGCTGAAGCGACTTTGAGGAGATACCCCACACCCAAGGGCAAAGGAGAAGCCCCAGCAAGACAGTGGAGGGGTGAAATCACATTTAGAATCAAACAGAGATGCTCGGAGGGCTCAGACAAAGCTTGTGTGCACCAGGAACCAGAGACCCCACAGAGACTGAGACAGAACTGCGCGTGAGTGTCTCCTGAGGGGTGCAGGTCAGCAGTGGCCCGCTGCGGGCAGGGGCTCTGGGTGTGGGTGTGGCACAAGCCCTCTTGGAGGAGGTCGCCATTAACCCCACCATAGAGCCACCAGAACTTACACAGGACTGGGAAACATCTTGCAGGGCACAAACAGAATCTTGTGTGCACCAGGACCCAGGAGAAAGGAGCAGTGACCCCACAAGAGACTGACCCAGACTTGCCTGGGAGTGTCCAGGAGTCTCTGGTGGAGGCGTGGGTCGGCAGTGGCCCGCTGGAGGGTCGGGGGCAGTGGGTGCAGCAGTGCATCATGGGACCTTTTGAAGGAGGCCGCCATGATCTTCATCACCTCCACCACAGTTTGGCCTCAGGTCAAACAACAGGGAGGGAACACAGCCCCACCCATCAGCAGAAAATTGGATTAAAGATTTACTGAGCATGGCCCCGCCCAACAGAACAAGAAACAGCTTCCCCCTCAGTGAGTCTCTCCCATCAGGAAGCTTCCATAAGCCTCTTATCCTTCTCCATCAGAGGACAGACAAACTGAAAACCACAGTCACAGAAAACTAACCAATCTGATCACATGGACCATAGCCTTGTCTAATTCAATGAAACTATGAGCCGTGCCATGTAGGGCCACCCAAGACCGACGGGTCATGGGGAAGAGGTCTGATAAAATGTGGCCTGCTGGAGAAGGGAATGGCAAATCACTTCAGTATTCTTGCCTGGAGAACCCCATGGTGAAGGTGAAGGTGAAGGTGAAGTCGCTCAGTCGTGTCCGACTCTTTGCGACCCCGTGGACTGTAACCTACTAGGCTTCTCCGTCCATGGGATTCTCCAGGCAAGAGTACTGGAGTGGATTGCCATTTCCTTCTCCAAGGGATCTTCCCAACCCAGGGATTGAACCCGGGTCTCCCGCATTGGAGGCAGACGCTTTAACCTCTGAGTCACCAGGGAACCCCATGAACAGTATGAAAAGGCAAAAAGATAGGACACTGAAAGATGAGCTCCCCAGGTTGGTAGGTGCCCAATAGGCTACTGGAGATCAGTAGAGAAATAAATTCAGAAAGAATGAAGAGATGGAGCCAAAGCAAAACAACACCCAGTTGTGGATATGACTGGTGATGGAAGTAAAGTCTGATGCTGTAAAGAGCAATTTTGCATAGGAACCTGTAATGTTAGGTCCATGAATCAAGGCAAATTGGAAGTACTCAAACAGGAGATGGAAAGAGTGAACATCAACATTTTAGAAATCAGTGAACTAAAATGGACTGGAATGGGTGAATTTAATTCAGATGACCATTATATCTACTACTGTGGGCAAGAATTCCTTAGAAGAAATGGAGTAGCCATCATAGTCAACAAAAGAGTCCAAAATGCAGTATTTGGATGCAATCTCAAAAACGACAGAATGATCTCTGTTCGTTTCCAAGGCAAACCATTCAATATCACAGTAATCCAAGTCTGTGCCCCAACCAGTAATGCTGAAGAAGCTGAAGTTAAACAGTTCTATGAAGACCTACAAGACCTTCTAGAACTAACACCCCAGAAAGATGCCCTTTTCATTATAAGGCCTGGAATGCAAAAGTAGAAGTCAAGAGATACCTGGAGTAACGAGGAAATTTGGCCTTGGAGTACAAAATGAAGCAGGCTAACAGAGTTTTGCCAAGAGAATGCACTGGTCATAGCAAACACCCTCTTCCAACAACACAAGAGAAGACTCTACACATGGACATCACCAGATGGTTGACATCAAAATCAGATTGATTATATTCTTTGCAGCCAAAGATGGAGAAGCTCCATACAGTCAGCAAAAACAAGGTGGGGAGCTGAGTGTGGCTCAGATCATGAACTCTTTTTTGCCAAATTCAGACTTAAATTGAAGAAAGTAGGGAAAACCAGTAGACCATTCAGGTATGACCTAAATCAAATCCCTTTTGATTATATAGTGGAAGTGAGAAATAGATTCAAGGGATTAGATCTGATAGAGTGCCTGAAAAATTACAGATGGAGGTTTGTGACATTGTACAGGAGGCAGTGATCAAGACCATCCCCAAGAAAAAGAAATTCAAAAAGGCAAAATGGTTGTCTGAGGAGGCCTTACAAATAGCTATTAAAAGAAGAGAAGTGAAAGGCAAAGGAGAAAAGGAAAGATACACCCATTTGAATACAGAGTTCTAAAGAATAGCAATGAGAGATAAGAAAGCCTTCCTCAGTGATTAATGCAAAGAAATAGAGGAAAACAATAGAGTGGGAAAGACCAGAGATCTCAAGAAAATTAGAGATACCAAGGGAACATTTCATGCCAAGATGGGCACAATAAAGGACAGAAATGGTATGGACCTAAGAGAAGCAGAAGATATTAGGAAGAGGTGGCAAGAATACACAGAAGAACTATACAAAAAGATCTTCATGACCCAGATAATCAGGATGGTGTGATCACTCACCTAGGGGCAGACCTCCTGGACTGTGAAGTCAAGTGGGCCTTAGAAAACATCACTATGAACAAAGCTAGTGGAGGTGATGACATTCCATCTGAGCTATTTCAAATCCTAAAATATGATGCTATGAAAGTTCTGCACTCAATATACCAGCAAATTTGGAAAACTCAGTAGTGGCCACAGGACTGGAAAAGGTCAGTGTTCATTTCAATCCCAAAGAAAGACAACACCAAAGAATGCTCATATACAACACAATTGCACTCATCTCACATGCTGGCAAAGTAATGCTCAAAATTCTCAAGTCAGCTTCAATAGTACATAAACCATGAAATTCCAGATGTTCAAGCTGGATTTAGAAAAGTCAGAAAAACCAGAGATCATATTACCAACATCTGATGGATCATCAAAAAAAAGCAAGAGAATTTCAGAAAATCATCTATTTCTGCCTTACTGACTATGCCAAAGCTTTTGAGTGTGAATCACAATAAACTGTTGAACATTCTGAAAGAGATGGGAATACTANTTTAGAAAAGTCAGAAAAACCAGAGATCATATTACCAACATCTGATGGATCATCAAAAAAAAGCAAGAGAATTTCAGAAAATCATCTATTTCTGCCTTACTGACTATGCCAAAGCTTTTGAGTGTGAATCACAATAAACTGTTGAAAATTCTGAAAGAGATGGGAATACTAGATCTCCTGACCTGCCTCCTGAGAAATCTGTATGCAGGTCAGGAAGCAACAGTTAGAACTGGACATGGAACAACAGACTGGTTCCAAATCAGGAAAGGAGTACATCAAGGATGTATATTGTCACCCTGCTTAAGGTAAAGTAAGGTAAAGTCGCTCAGTTGTGTCCGACCCTTTGTGACCTCGTGGACTGTAGCCTACCAGGCTCCTCCGTCCATGGGATTCTCCAGGCAAGAATACTGGAGTGGGTTGCCATTTCCTTCTCCAGGGGATCTTCCCGACCCAGGGATCAAACCCAGGTCTCCCGCATTGGAGGCAGACGCTTTAACCTCTGAGCCACCAGGGAAGCCCATGTCACCCTGCTTATTTAACTTCTATGCAGAGTACATCATGAGAAACGCTGGGCTGGATGAAATACAAGCTGGAATCAAGATGGCCAGGAGAAATGTCAATAACCTCAGATATGCAGATGACACTACCCTTATGGCAGAAAGTGAAGAGGAGCTGAAAAGCCTCTTGATGAAAGTCAAAGAGGAGACTGAAAAAGCTGGCTTAAAGCTCAACATTCAGAAAACTAAGATCATGGCATCTGTTCCCATCAGTTCAGTTCAGTGGCTCAGTCGTGTCTGACTCTTTGCAACCCCATGAACCACAGCACGCCAGGCCTCTCTGTCCATCACCAACTCCTGGAGTTCACTCAAACTCACGTCCATCGAGTCAGGGATGCCATCCAGCCATCTCATCCTCTGTCATCCCCTTCTCCTCCTGTCCCCAATCCCTCCCAGCATCAGAGTCTTTTCCAGTGAGTCAGCTCTTCGCATGAGGTGGCCAGAGTACTGGAGTTTCAGCTTCAGCATCAGTACTTTCCATCACTTTATGGCAAATAGATGGGAAGACAATGGAAGCAGTGAGAAACTTTATTTTTTTGGGCTTCAAAATCACTGCAGATGGTGACTGCAGCCCTGAAATTAAAAGATGCTTGCTCCTTGGAAGAAAAGTTATGACCAATATAGACAGCATATTAAAAAGCAGAGACATTACTTTGCCAACAAAGGTCCATCTAGTCAAGGCTATGGTTTTTCCAGTGATCATGTATGGATGTGAGAGCTGGACTATAAACAAAGCTGAGTGCTGAAGAATTGATGCTTTTGAACTGTGGTGTTGGAGAAGACTCTTGAGACTCCCTTGAACTGCAAGGAGATCCAAACAGTCCATCCTAAAGGAGATCAGTCCTGAATATTCATCGGAAGAACTGATGCTGATGCTGAAGCTCCATTACTTTGGCCACATGATGTGAACAGCTTACTCACTGGAAAAGATCTTGACGCTGGGAAAGATTGAAGGCAGGAGAAGAGGACGACAGAGGATGAGACAGTTAGATGGCGTCACTGACTCAATGCATGTGAATTTGAGCAAACTTCGAGAGACAGTGAAGGGCAGTGAAGGCTGGCCTGCCTAAGTTCATGGGGTCGCAAAGAGTCAGACATGACTTAGCAACTGAACAACTCAGAAATGGAAGAGGAAAAGTTATTCCCAAAGACTGTGAATTGAAATAAAATCATTCATGCTTAAAAGTGTATATCACCTTTGGAATAACAATGATATACTTACTGGAAAAATCAATCATTGTGTCAAGTACAAATTGGCACTTGCCATCTATCTCTACAAGGATTAAATCCTGTGCAGCTGCAGCTGCTGACTTCCAGCATCTCCTGAAAGGAGCTCAGGGTGTAGAGCAGAAATGGGGCGCTCTATGCTCAGGGAAATACTGGCAGAACAAGCTTTCAGATGGTTAGGAATTTTCAGGAGTCGATTTTATGAGCCCGTTCTTGAATCTACTCTTATTAAGAAAAGCAGTGGAGTCCTTCGTGGTAACAACTGCTCCTTGTGACTAGCAGAAACTTTCTGGAGAAATGCACGCTTGGTTGATGAACTTCTCCTTCACCAAAATCACATGTATACTGACTTTCCCTGACCTGTCTGGAGCAGTGTCTTAGTGCTATTTAAGATACTGCCTCCCAGACTATGGTCTTCATTTTGCCCCAAATAAAACTTAACTCGCAGCTCTTACACTGTGAAGCTTTAAAGCTGGCAATTGCTAAATAGAAAATAGTGCCACATCTGTCCTATACATTTTCAAGGCATTCCACTGGTCAAATTTAATATTCCACTTTTAGCCCTTCATACATGACTTATTTCTGTTCCTCTGGACCCAGCTCAAAGTTAATGTTTCCATGTTCAGATGGAAGTTAATTCATTCCATGAAAACCTTCTTTTTCTCTAATGGGGCCTACAAAAATGTAGAAAGCATGTTCATCTAAGTCAGTTATATTTATGGACACTACATGGATCCAATACATGCATGCAGTATAGCTTCCTTTTAAAAAGCTAATGAATTTTTTTTATTTCAGGGAAGTGAAATAGTCCATATTTTATAACATAACTTATATTTTCTCTCTGGCAGAAGCTCTTTAGCCAAAACATGTGAAATGCATCCCAAGCTATTGTTCTTCCCTCCTACAAACTGTTTCTTAAATCATACAGGGCATTAAATTCAGAAAGGGATAAAATGCTAGCAGTCATGGACGGATGTAAGAGTTGAACCATAAAGACGGATGAGCACTGAAGAACTAGTGCCTTTGAATTCTGGTGGAGAAGACTTTTGAGAGTCTCTTGAACTGCAAGGATATCAAAGCAGTCAGTCTTAAAGGAAATCAACCCTGAATGTTCACTGGAAGAACTGATGCTGAAGCTGAAACTCCAATACTTTGGCCACCTCAAGTGAAGAGCTGACTCATTGGAAAAGACCCTGATGCTGGGAGGGATTGGGGGCAGGAGGAGAAGGGGACGACGGAAGATGAGATGGCTGGATGGCATCACCGACTCGATGGACATGAGTTTGAGTGAACTTTGGGAGTTGGTGATGGACAGGGAAGCCTGGCGTGCTGTGGTTCATGGGGTTGCAAAGAGTCGGACACGACTGAGCAATTGAACTGAACTGAACAGTTACGAAAGTGGCAAGTTCACATGGTAAATTTGCAAACATGCCAAAACGCAGAAGTGAAAACCAAATTCCCATCCCCTCCCCAATTGTCAGCCCCATGACCCAAAGTTTCTGTGTATCCTTCTAGAAATTTCCCATGCATGCACAAACATGTATTCATATATATATTTCCATTTTTTGCCATGAATTTATTCTCCAATTGGACATAAAGACTTTCCTGATTGGGAATTTTTATTCTAGTCACATTTAGTGATATAAAATAATAACATGCTATCTATGGTTTTATTTCCTGTTTATTTATATATGGCATGTGCTTTTTTAAAAGCCTTTTGCTTGACGATAACTAGAGTCACAGGAAATCGTAACGGTAATCTAGACAGGATTCATACACCCTTCACGCTGTTTCTCCCAATGATATTGCTGCTTAGTTGCTCAGCTGAGTCTGACTCTGTGTGACCCTATAGACTGTAGCCCGCCAGACTCCTCTGTCCATGGGATTCTCCAGGCAAAAATACTGGAATGGGTGACCATTCCCTTCTCCAGGAGATCTTCCTGACCTGCATATATTACATGTATGTACTTAAATGTGCTAAATGCAATATTTTAAAAGGTCCACAGAGATCATAAATTGAATGCCTGTAATTAACATACTGGGTTTCTTAATCTATTTTTCTCTTATTTTATATAGCCTATGAAAGCCAAATTGATGTTTTTATATGCAGAATAGATATACTGGAGCTTTCAGGTGAATCTTTAATGAAGCTCATAATACTACTTAGATCCTTTCCAGAAAGATGTGGAAAACACATTAATTCTATAGCAGGTAAAGTATATAAGCAGAAACCTTTCATGTCTGATCACCGACAGCAATGCGGTGTTTCAGAATCTGTATGTAAGCAGCTAGAAACGCCACATCTTTTGAAAAGTCTGAGACCAAACTGAGCAAATGAAAGAAGCCCACAGAGAGAGACCACACTTCAGTGAGCCCAGTTTCCAGTGGAATTAGGGGGTTAGGCGTAAAAGAGAGCCTCATTTTCCATTCCTAGAAAAACCCAGAGCAAGGCAGGCAACTGAGTCCCATCCTCAGAGCATGTCCGCCTCGGCTGGGCAGCTTGCCTTATTAACCCCCAACCTGCTGGACTCACTCCCCAAGCGGGCTTTTCAAGGTTTTTCCTTGAAATTCCACAGACCCAGTTCCCCATCTGTTCACATCCCACGCACTTCATTAGGCCCTGCCCCTCGCTGACGATGGCCTCCTGCATGCATTTCTCCATCTTCAGTTGGCGGGTCTGATGCACACACCGGAGCTTCGGACGTGATGCGTCTTCCACTGGTTCAAGGAAGACCGCTGGGCCTAGTTCATGCTTTTTTCCTGGTACCAGGCGTGCAAGGCGTGCACACTTAACAACGTCCACATAGAGGCAAAGCTGTTCTTTTTAAAAAATGAAGACAATTCATTCTACAAACATTGACTGGGCACCTGCCGGGGTCCTGACAGGGAATGAGACACAGGAGATAGAAAAACAAGCAGGATAAATGTGTGAGGCTTTGTGTCAATGTCTCAGGGCATTGTCTGAGAATCAGGGGAGGGAAACTGATTTCATCAAACGTGGTGTATCCATCTGCAAACTCTGTATCACTTATCCCATCCACTGTGCTTCCTGATGATACCTGCAGGAGTCAGAGACGACACAGCAGAGGACGCAGAGCCAGGAGGAGGAGGAGAAAGCTGCAGTTACATGCATGATGGAGTCTTTTGACGTTAAGTCATGATCAGTAGCCGTAAAAGTGAAAGTTAGTGAAAGTTGCTCAGTCGTGTCTGACTCTTTGCAACCTCATGGACTTTGAGTGTCCATGGAATTCTCCAGGCTAGAATACTGGAGTGGGTAGCCTTTCCCTTCTCCAGGGGAATCTCTTCCCAACCCAGGGATCAAACCCATGTCTCCTGCATTGCAGACAGATTCTTTACCAGCTGAGCCAAAAGGGAAGCCCAAGAAGACTGGAATGGGTAGCCTACCCATTCTCCAGTGGATTGTCCTGACCCAGGAATCGAATCAGGGTCTCCTGCATTGCAGGCAGATCCTTTACCAAATGAGCTATCAGGGAAGCCCTAGCCTTAAAAAGATCAGACAGATTCTTTACCAGCTGAGCCAAAAGGGAAGCCCAAGAAGACTGGAATGGGTGGCCTACCCATTCTCCAGTGGATTGTCCTGACCCAGGAATCGAATCGGGGTCTCCTGCATTGCAGGCGGATCCTTTACCAAATGAGCTATCAGGGAAGCCCGAGCCTTAAAAAGAACCAGTCTAATATAAAAAATCACGCTCATTTTGTCCACCACAAAGCAGTATAAGTTATCACAGAGGAGTGGGGGCTTCCCAGGGGGCTCAGTGGTAAAGAATCCTCCTGCCAAGGCAAGAGACCTGGGTTCGATCCCACTGGGTTGGGAAGATCCCCTGGAGGAGGAAATGGCAACCCTACTCTGGTATTCTTGCCTGGAAAATCCCAAGGACAGAGGAGCCTGGCGGGCTACAGTCCATTGGGGTATCAAAGAGTCGGATGTGACTGAGCGACTGAGCATGCATGCATGGGAGGACATTCTGGAGGAGACAAGCTGTTTTGGCAGAAATGACCTCAGTGGCTGCCAGCAGTGGGGGGTTTTGTCGTGCTTAAGCTGTCCCGTAGTTGCTGGACAGCCCTGCCTGATGGCAGCGTTAGGCAGAGCAGCGTCGTGTTTCCCTACCCGGGGACCCCCCTCCCTCAGCTCCTCCCACTGGATCCCGTTAGTGATTCCCACCAGCCTAATTCAACCAGAAGCCAGAGTCAATAAAGCCCCCATGGAAGGTACGGTGGTGGGGTGGGCGGTGCCCTGGGAAAGTTACAGGAAGAGAAATAGACCAACCCAGTAGCCCGGCAAGACTTCTGAAGGCCTGGCATTCGGCTTCGAACCTCCATCAAGGATTCCACAGAGCGAAGCAGAGACTACAGAGTCTGCAAATTAAATCTATACATGTTCACTGAAATCCGAGTTGTCATTTCTGCAAAGGTGCTAAATAGGCTTTGAGGAAGAGGGTTGTTATATAATAGATGCAGGATAAGAAGGCTGACTCCAAAGGGAATGGATTTCAGCATGATTGCTGAGAATTACTGAATTCAGCAGCAAAACACACAGCCCTCTTAGAATATTTCATTTTCAAAGCCTCTGAAAAAGCACTTGGGTGAAGCTTTCCTAAAGACTAGAAAGAAATACGATGTCGAGTGTATATTTTAACTCAGTTCTGCTAAGAGTGTGGCAAGCACCTCAGAAAGCCTGATATTATATAAGTTATATACATATAAGGTAATTTAAAAAAAAATATTAAGCGGGAAAAAAAGTATGCAATCCATAAAGGATTTACATTTTATTACTAGGAAATATTTCTGGCAGGGATCTCATAAACATATTTTTCGTTAGATGGGCTAAGTGCCTACAAACAAGTAAATATTTGTCTATCTGTCCACTAGTGGGCTGTTTAATCATCCTCATTACAGTGAGTATTTATATACTGAATTTATTTCTGGAATGCTTTCTAAATAATAGCTGATTAATAGCTATGCCAGCCCGGGGTTGGGCAGGCAGTGTGCCACCCACTCTGATACAAAAACAGAGAACTGGAATGTGTTCTGGGATGGGGGGCAGGAGTGGTCTGGGTCCATTTGGGCTGGTGTCACTCAATATCCTACCCTGGGCAGCTTACCCACAACAGAAACCTCCTTCTCAGGTCTGGAGGCTGGGATTCCTTGGTTGGGGTGTCCACACGGTCAGCTGCTGGGGCAGGAGGAAGCTTCTTGACTTTTCACTGCGGCAGGAAAAGGGTGAGCAAGCTCTCTGGGGTTCGTTTTTAAAAAATATATTTTACTGAAGTACCCTTGATGTACAGTGTGCGAATTTCTGCTGCTGTTGTTCAGTCACTAAGTTGTGTCTGACTTTTGGCGACCCCGTGGACTGCAGCTCGCCAGGCCTCCCTGTCCTTCACCATCTCCCGGCATTTGCTCAGCTTCGTCTATTGAGTCGGTGGTGCTATCCCTGCGGCACAGCCAGGTGATCCAGTTATACATATAAGTACATATTCCTTTTCATATTCTTTTCTATTGAGGTTGATCACAGGATATCGAATACAGCTCCCTGTGCTGTACAAGGATCTTGCTGTTTATCCGTTCTAGATATACTGGCTTGCATCTGTTAATCCCAAACTCCCAAACCATCCCTTCCCCACCCCTTCCCTCAGGGGTTCCTTTCTTAAGGGCAAAACTTCCATCACCTTCATGACCTAATTATCTCTCAAAGGCTCCAGCTCCTATTATCACCACATGGGGGGTTGGGATTTCAACCTATAAATCTGGGGGGAGGGACACAGGCAATCTACTACAGTCTCTAAGGTCGCAAAGGATTGGACACCACTGAGTGGCTGAGCATGTGTGTGCACACACGCGCGTGCACACACAATCAGTCCTTCCCAGGGGGACTATGTTACATCTGAGATTTCTTCACAGAAAAAGAGATGATATTTTTTTCTCATTTTTCCCTACAAACAGTTCACCTAGCCAAATAACTGAGTGGAAGAAGGGGGTTGGGGAACAAATGATGTAGAATATTAGAAGAGTTGGGCCCCCAAATCACTGCAGATGGTGACTGCAGCCATGAAATTAAAAGACGCTTGCTCCTTGGAAGAAAAGCTATGANCCTCCTTCTCAGGTCTGGAGGCTGGGATTCCTTGGTTGGGGTGTCCACACGGTCAGCTGCTGGGGCAGGAGGAAGCTTCTTGACTTTTCACTGCGGCAGGAAAAGGGTGAGCAAGCTCTCTGGGGTTCGTTTTTAAAAAATATATTTTACTGAAGTACCCTTGATGTACAGTGTGCTAATTTCTGCTGCTGTTGTTCAGTCACTAAGTCGTGTCTGACTCTTGGCAACCCCGTGGACTGCAGCTCGCCAGGCCTCCCTGTCCTTCACCGTCTCCCAGCATTTGCTCAGCTTCCTGTCTATTGAGTCGGTGGTGCTATCCCTGCGGCACAGCCAGGTGATCCAGTTATACATATAAGTACATATTCCTTTTCATATTCTTTTCTATTGAGGTTGATCACAGGATATCGAATACAGCTCCCTGTGCTGTACAAGGATCTTGCTGTTTATCCGTTCTAGATATACTGGCTTGCATCTGTTAATCCCAAACTCCCAAACCATCCCTTCCCCACCCCTTCCCTCAGGGGTTCCTTTCTTAAGGGCAAAACTTCCATCACCTTCATGACCTAATTATCTCTCAAAGGCTCCAGCTCCTATTATCACCACATGGGGGGTTGGGATTTCAACCTATAAATCTGGGGGGAGGGACACAGGCAATCTACTACAGTCTCTAAGGTCGCAAAGGATTGGACACCACTGAGTGGCTGAGCATGTGTGTGCACACACGCGCGTGCACACACAATCAGTCCTTCCCAGGGGGACTATGTTACATCTGAGATTTCTTCACAGAAAAAGAGATGATATTTTTTTCTCATTTTTCCCTACAAACAGTTCACCTAGCCAAATAACTGAGTGGAAGAAGGGGGTTGGGGAACAAATGATGTAGAATATTAGAAGAGTTGGGCCCCAAAATCACTGCAGATGGTGACTGCAGCCATGAAATTAAAAGACGCTTGCTCCTTGGAAGAAAAGCTATGACCAACCTAGACAGCTATTCAAAAGCGGAGCCATTACTTTGCCAACAAAGGTCCATCTAGTCAAAGCTATGGTTTTTCTAGTAGTCATGTATGAATGTGAGTTGGACTATAAAGAAAGCTGAGGGCCGAAGAATTGATGCTTTTGAACTGTGGTGTTGGAGAAGACTCTTGAGAGTCCCTTGGACTGCAAGGAGATCCAACCAGTCCATCCTAAAGGAGATCAGTCCTAAATATTCATTGGAAAGACTGATGCTGAAGCTGAAACTCCAATACTTTGCCCACCTGATGTGAAGAACTGACTCCTTAGAAAAGACCCTGATGCTGGGAAAGATTGAAGGCAGGAGGAGAAGGGAGTGACAGAGGATGAGATGGTTGGATGGCATCACCGACTCGACGGACATGAGTTTGAGTAAGCTCTGGGAGTTGGTGATAGACAGGGAGGCCTGGCGTGCTGCAGTCCATGGGGTTGCAAAGATTTGGACACGACTGAGTGGCTAAACTGAACTGACCTGGGTTGTGAACCAACCTGAGGAGGTAGCGGTAGAAAGGCAGAGGGAGGGTGAATCAGCATGACTTAGTTACGGACAGGAGAAGGGCAGAAGCGCTCCCCTGTGGAGGCTGGTTTTATAGTCACTCCAGCTACAATGGCACCCCACTCCAGCACTCTTGCCTGGAAAATCCCATGGACGGAGGAGCCTGGTGGGCTGCAGTCCATGGGGTCGCTGAGTCGGACACGACTGAGCGACTTCACTTTCACTTCTCACTTTCATGCATTGGAGAAGGAAATGGCAACCCACTCCAGTGTTCTTGCCTGGAGAATCCCAGGGACGGGGGAGCCTGGTGGACTGCCGTCTATGGGGTCACACAGAGTCGGACACGCCTGAAGTGACTTAGCAGCAGCAGCCAGCTACATCAACAGAGCCAGTGGCTACAGCCGCAGGAAGGCGATTTCACTGAGTCACGGAAAGGCTTTTCTCATCTCACAGGCACCTCGTCCCTGAAGGTGGAGAAAAAGGCCCCTTTCCCCCCAGAGGGCTCTGTGGTCTGTGATCTGCTTTATATCCACCAGCGCAAGGCTGTTACAAGTCTGGTCATAAGAAAACATTCAGGTGGTAGGTACTGAAATGAGAAACTCAGGCACTGATAAAGTGACCTAAAGGGACCCTCCGTCTAATTAGCAATATATTTGGGTTAAGAACTAAAGACTTTGATTCCTGGCTCTGATAGTTATTCCGTCATTAGACAAAAACAACTACAGTTCCAACCACCATATATATGACTTCATTTGGAAGTTATTGTGTTATCGTTCGCAGCTCATCTTTTTTTATTTTTAAGAATAAAATCAATTCCAATTTTTGAGACTCAAAAGCGTAGACAATAATACAATTCATCATAAACATAAGAAATAAAGACAAAATGAGATGAAAGTAAGATAATGAAGGAATTAATCTTAAATAAATAGCCTAAAAATAATAATGCTTTCCTTCTAGGCTTTTCCATGCATATTGCTTGTGTGAAAGAGATCATACTTGTCAACAATTGTGTATTCTGCATTTTCCCCCATAATGTTATGAGGATTTGTTAATGTAATAACCAAAGTAATGAAAAAATATTATTTTATTCTTTCTCTATAGTTATTATTCATGTAAATCTCCACCCTTGGCTTTAATTTTTGGCTTATATTTTACCACTATTACTATGATTAATTTATACTTATGAAAGATATCTGTGGGCATAAGGGTAAAATTTCAAAATAGCATGGAAGAGTAATAGTAAAAATGCAAATTATTCCTCCTCTCCATGATCACCACCAAGACCAGCATCACCACACCCTCAGTCGCATCCTCAAAGGAAATCACTTGGGCGGTACCACTTCTGGGTCTTCTGGCAGCTCCCTCTACAGTCTGGGAAAGAAGCTTAGCAAGAAGCTTACCTCTTTTTTAAAATTTATTTTATTGACATATAGTTGACTTACAATGTTGCGTTAATATCTGCTGTACAGCAAAGTGACTCGGTTATACTTATATATGTGTGTGTGTGAGTCGCTCCAGTCGTGTCTGGCCCTTTGCAACCCCACGGACTGCAGCCTGCCAGCCTCCTCTGTCTGTGGAATTCTCCAGGCAACAATACCGGAGTGGGTTGCCACGCCCTTCTCCAGGGAATCTTCTCCACCCAGGGGTCCAACTTCATATCTTATGTCTCCCGCATTGCAGATTGCAGGCGGGTTCTTTACCACTAGCGCTACCTGGGAAGCATCCACATTATACAAATAATGAGTACTCAGTGCCCCGGTGTCAGCCGGAGGCGACAGCCTCAGCTCTCCAGGTGGGAGACAGGAGGGTGGGCTTCCCACGGATTGCCTGGCACCCCTTCCACAAAGCAGTCGCTTCGTGATCTGGTTTCTCTCTGCAGCTGCTCCACCGCCAGCATGTAGCGACTCGAGTGCCTCCCTAGTGGGTGGGTCTCCGCAGGCTGAAAGCGTCTTTTACGGACACCGTGACTTCCTCTTCGAGGATATATTATGTGTCCATGTGATCCCGTCCTCTTTCTTGCAGGAGTTTCTCAGAAGCTTGACCTGCTGCTTCTCTCTTGGCTTTTCAGCCGCTTAGAACCACAGTCCCTTCTGTATGTCTCCACCCTCATGGCAGAAAGTGAAGAGGAGCTAAAGAGCCTCTTGATGAAAGTGAAAGAGGAGAGCGAAAAAGTTGGCTTAAACTCAACATTCAGAAAACGAAGATCATGGCATCCGGTCCCATCACTTCATGGGAAATAGATGGGGAAACAGTGGAAACAGTGTCAGACTTTATTTTTTTAGAGTCGGACACGACTGAGCGACTGCACTGAGCTCTTATGCCAGGTTTTGAGGGAAGAGAGGTTCACCTACGCAAGCTTTGTCCACCTCTGCGAAACAGAGCGTAAGCATTCTTGGGATGGACGGTCATTTTGGCACTGTCATCGACATCTCTTCCTGGGAGAAACAGTCGCTTCCAGCTCTCCAGGGTTATAAACAACACAGCAATGATTTTTAATGAGCTCAAACATTCTCCCATATTTTAGAACATCTCGACTGTGTATTTTCCACAATTTTTCTAAAGAATGTACTTGATCTGTTAGCATATTAAATGCACATGAAATTCGTTGCATCTTGATTTTTGTTTTCCTTTTATTCCTGCTATAGACTTTAAATGTATATTTGTACATAGTTTGTTGATTAGACAATTAAAATCTAAAGAGTATATTTTCCTCATGCTCATTTTATTGCTTTATTCTGAGGATGTTGTTCTTTATTAAGATGATAGGTAATTATCTCCATTTTTCTTCATTTTTATGGTGCAATATTCTTTTGTTCTTATATTTAGCTGGTTAAATATATCTGGAATTAAGTTTAGGATATGATATGTGCTGAGAATGTTGATTTATACAATAAATGACATTGAGGAAAATAGCTAGGTTCCTGGAAAAAAAAAGGACCATTCCTTCTTCTACTAGTTGGGGATATTTGTAATGCACATTAATTTCTTTCCATAAATATCTTTTAATAAAATCTGTAGAATAACAAATAAAAATTTAGAATGCCAGTCTGTGAAGATGAACTCGATTTCCACATGAAATACAGATAATTTGCATGGAAGTGACAGATTTGCAGGTTTAAACGAGACTCCTGACCGCATCTCTGGCCTGCTCTGCATTGAGAAAGCCCTACAAGTGACCTCACATTTCCCTTGTTCCGACTGAGGGTGAACTACGGGGACTTTACATAGTCTCTTTTGCTGAAGCACCACTAGGGTGCCTTGGGATTTTTATGTCAGAAAGGCTAATCCTGGGGGTGACAGCAATGTTGATTTTGATTTAAAACTCATCTTCATGAGGCATTTTGATTTAGGATTCTGTATTTTATATCCTTCCATGGTGCATCTTCATTAACATTTAGCAAGGCATGTGAAGATCTTTTCCCTGCTTCTAAAAAAATCTAAGTCTTTGTTTCAGTGCATTGAATAGTTCCTCTTCGCTCTCTGGCCCAATCTTTGTTTTTTTAAAAATTTTTTTTAATAAAAAAATTTATTTTGGCTGCACCTCGCAGCACATGGGAATCTTACTTTCCTGACCAGGGACTGAACCTATGCCCTGTACATTGGAAGGTAGAATCTTAACCACTGCACCTCCAGGGAAGTCCCCTCCACCCCTCACACCCAATTTTTAAAAAGTGACCTCAGCCCTCAGAAGAACTGACCTGGCTGGAAAAGTCTAATCAAACTGGGATAAACCAAACAGTCCTCTCTGGAAGACAGACAGAATCAATAGACCAAACAGTTCCCTCTGGAAGACAAACAGAATCAATACCATAGTTGCTGTTTCACGAGCGTTTTGCTGAGTAGGAGGACACGATGCATAGAAAGAGGAGAGTCAGTGGAGGGTCCGGGGGAAGAAGAGGCGGGATAGTCAAGGCTTAGTCTTTCAGATGAGGCTCTGCACTGGGGGCAGGAAAGATACCACCAGAGCAGAGTCCCGTCTATGTGTGTGCACGCTCAGTCGCTTAGTCCTGTCTGACTCTCTGCGACCCCATGGACTGCAGCCCGCCAGGCTCCTCTGTCCACGGGATTCCCCAGGCAAGAATACTGGAGTGGTTGCCATGCCCTCCTCCAGGGCATCTTTCCGACCTAGGAATCGAACCTGCTGCATTACAGACAGATTCTTTACCACTGAGCCACTGGGAAGCCCCCCGCCCCAACCATCCACATGGTGGTGAATCAAAACTCTCTATGACCCCAACCACTTCTGGAGGTCATCAACTCCCTATATATAGTCGGCACACTCACTCAAACCACACACAACAGAATCCAGTGCCAACGGATGCTGCAAACTCATTCATGAAATTGAAGAATTCACGTAAAGAATCATTGGCTGGAACCGGGAAGAGGATCAGCAGAAACACGTCAGTTACACAAGCATCAAAATGGCCTTTACACATCTCAACAGAAATGTGACATTTACATCACAGGTTTGTGCCCTGAAGAGAAGAGCCCTCCTCTCCGCATCTGGGAAATGAGGGATCCAGACACGTAACCTCAAAGGTTCCTGTGACCTAGCACATCCAGACCTCGGTGGTCCATTTCCCATCATGGCTCAAAGGCAGCCTTCCCAAGAGGGTAAATGTGCCACCTTTGTCCAGCAGAGGGGCCCTGAGACAGTTACACGGAGAACCAACCGTGGGCCAGCACGGAGGAGGTGACTATGGGGACTGGCTGTGCCCTGCCCCTCTCTGCCCTTCCTCCCCTTGCTGAGTTCTCTTAGACACCTGACTCCAGGGCTGCATGGGTTTTCTGAACCAGAGAAGAATGACTTTGTCCACATAATCCATCTAAGATGCTGTACCTCTTGGACTGCAAGGAGATCCAACCAGTCCATCCTAAAGGAGATCAGTCCTGGGTGTTCATTGGTAGGACTGATGTTGAAGCTGAAACTCCAATACATTGGCCACCTGATGCGAAGAGCTGATTCATTTGAAGAGACCCAGATGCTGGGAAAGATGAAGGGCGGGAGGAGAAGGGGACAACAGAGGATGAGATGGTCGGATGGCATCACTGACTCAACGGACATGGGTTTGGGTAGACTCAGGAGTTGGTGATGGACAGGGAGGCCTGGGGTGCTGCAGTTCATGGGGTCGCAAAGAGTCGGACACGATTGAGCGACTGAACTGAACTGAACACAACACTGCAAATCAACTATACTTCAATAAAAGACTTAAAAAAAAATAGAGGCGGATATTTGGATTATTTTGGAGAAAAAATAGGAAGGAGAAAAGACATACTGAGAAAAAGTCAGGTAATTCCATTTAAATTTCTACTCTTTCTGGAATAAGCACTACAGTAGTGGCAAATGGCTTTGTTCTCCAATAGCCCAGTGTGTGTGTGTGTTTGTGTATATATATATATATATATAGGTTTTTTTCCTTTTTACATTTTTTTTTGGCGTATAGTTGATTTATAATTTTGTGTTAGTTTCAAGTGTATAGGAGAGTGAATCAGTTATACATATAAATATACCCACTTTTTAAAGAATCTTTTCCCATATAGGCCATTTCAGAGTATTGAGTAAAGTTCCCTCTGCTATGGAGCAGGTTCTTATTAGCTATCTATTTTATTTATGGCAGTGTGTAACTAAATATACTTTCAACACTTTTTTTCTGTTACCTCTTACTCCAATGGCATTGTTTTGGCCACTTTTCTTGATGGTGTATCAGAATCACTATATTAGGGCTGAAATAAAAATAGGTGTGTGTGTGTGTGTGTGTGTGTGTGTGTGCGCGTGCTCAGTCGTGTCTGACTCCTTGTGACCCCATGGACTGTAGCCCACCAGGCTCCTCTGTCCATGGGATTTTCCAGGGAAGAATCCTGGAGTGGGCTGCCATTTCCTTCTTCAGAGGATCTTCTCGATCCAGGGATCAAATCTGCATCTCTAGCGTCCCCTGCACTGGCAGGCAGATTCTTTACCACTAGTGCCACCTGGCATAGGAAAATGCATTTATTCTATCTAATTTTTTTTTTTGGCACAGCTTGCAGGATCTTAGTTCCCTGACCAGGAATTGAACCTGGGCCCTCGGCAGTTAAAGCACCAAGTTCTAACCACTGGGAAACCCAAGACTTCCCCCCATCTAGAACTGTATATCATTTATTAAAAACTGCGTGACCCATGGAGGGGCTGGTTAAGCCTATGTCTGCTAGTCTTACCATCTCTGAGTTCTCTTCCAACTCTGAAATCCTGAGTCACCTGTCAACACCAGACATGAGCTGCCATGAACAATGATGATTTTTCAGTTGTTCACTGAAATCAAAGTGTAACGCAGACACGGCCTCACAGCTGTGAGATGACGAGAGTGGGGCTTGTCTAGCTGATGTCACGCTGAACACCAAGTCAGTGAACTCTGTCTAAAGTTTCAGCTTGAGGTAGCTGTGAAGGGAACCTAGGTCCCCTTGACACACCAAGCATTTTCCTCCTGAGTTGGACTGGGATTTCTTTTTATCAGCCATTCCTTAAGGCCCTGGAGATTTCCACCAGAATGCAAATATGTGCCCTTGGCAAGAAGAGACTGAATAATCATAGCTACTAATCTGTGCACGGATGTGAGGGCTGGACTATAAAGAAGGCTGAGCACCGAAGAATTGATGCTTTCCAACTGTGGTGCTGGAGAAGACTCTTGAGAGTCCCTTGGACTGCAAGGAGATCAAACCAGTCCATCCTAAAAGAAATCAACCCTGAATATTCACTGAAAGGACTGATGCTGAAGCTGAAGCTCCAATACTCTGGCCACCTGATGAGAAGAACTGACTCATTGGGGAAAAAAAAAAAAAAAACAACCCTGATGCTGGGAAAGATTGAAGGCAAAAGGAGAAGGGGACGACTGAGGATGAGATGGTTGGATGGCATCACCAACTCAATGGACATGAGTCTGAACAAACTCTGGAGATAATGGAGGACAGGCAAGCCTGGTGTGCTGCAGTTCACGGGGTTGAAAAGAGTCAGACATGACTTAGCAACTTAACAACAAAAACAGCCCATGAACAAAGCCTTTATTTGAAGGGCTGTCTTAGAAAGCTTTCACATCAACGAACTCATTTGATCCTTACAACAGCCCTGAGGAGAAGGCCAAGAGGAAGGATCACATATTTGCAAGAGATGAGAAAGTGCGGCTCAGAGAGCTTACCTGGCTTGGCAAAGAGCATCCTCAGAAGGGAACAGATCCCAGTCCAGAAGGCAGGCTTCTGGGGCTGGCCCAGGCTCTCTTCACTTTATGTGAGTTTATCACTGGTCTTGGGTCCCCAAGCTGGAAAGTTCACGGCCATTCCCACATCAGCTCAGGGGCTGGGGGATCCTTCTAACTCAAATATCCTCAGAAGGAGTCGTGAGAAGAGGAGCAGAAAGGGAGGGCAGCCAGTGAGGGACACAGGCCGTGGCCTGTTGGAGAGCGGGAGGCGTCAGGCCACACTCACTGACCTATCACGCATCAGCACTTTCTGAACCTCTGCTCCATAGGCACTTTGCTAGGTGATACACACGTGCGGGACAGACGACGGTGTGTGTGTCACTCAGTCAGCATGTCTGACTCTCTAGGACCCCATGGAATGCAGCCCGCCAGGCTCCTCTGCCCATGGGATTCTCCAGGCAAGAATTCGGGAGTGGGCTGCCGTGCCCTCCTCCAGGGGATCCTCCGACCCGGGGATCGAGCCCACGTCTCCTGTGTCTCCTGCACTGGCAGGCGGATTCTTTACCAGTAGCACCGGGGGAGGTTCTGAGCCCCTAGAGAGCCGAGTTGACACAAAGGGAAGAGGAAGGATGGAGATGCTGTTTAGAATACCGTCTGCTTCCTGCCTGAAGTCGCCTGTTGGAACTCCTCTCCCCAAGGTGGGGGGTGGTATTAATATTTCTCTCGTTTCAGGCCACCTTACTGCTGTCCAGGGCAACAGATTTTTCTCTCACACTTCGTCCTGCCCCCACAGCTTCTAGGGAGAAGCTGCCTTCAAGCCAGAGCATCGATCACACCTACAGGGGAATCGACGTGGGCGTCTGGAAACGAAGCACAGCCTAGAGCGGAGGTGTTCAGCTTTGGCACACAGCCATCTCCCCTGAGCTGGAGGCATCCAGATTAAAACACAGGCTCCGTCTCAGAGCATTTAAGGAATAATTCATCACCTGCATTCCACCTAAACACGGCTAAAACCTCAAATAAGCAATATTTCCTTGTTATTTATAAACTTTCAGAAGAAAAAGGCAGATCTCCAGAAAGCAAGCTGGTTTAAAGACTCGGCCGCTTTGTTTCTACACTATGCCTGCATCAGTACGTATTCCTAAAATGGACATCAAATCTCCTACACCTGTAAACTCTCCCTCCATTATCTTTTAAGGTAAGTTTCCAAAAGAATTTTCAGTTTCCTAAATGCTACCTGGGTCATGTCAATTCCTGCTTAAACGGACAGGAGGAGAAGTCTGCAATTTTATTCAGATTTCTAGCAGAAAGTGAAGAGGAGCTAAAAAGCCTCTTGATGAAAGTGAAAGAGGAGAGCGAAAAAGTTGGCTTAAAGCTCAACATTCAGAAAACGAAGATCATGGCATCTGGTCCCATCACTTCATGGGAAATAGATGGGGAAACAGTGGAAACAGTGTCAGACTTTATTTTTTGGGGCTCCAAAATCACTGCAGATGGTGACTGCAGCCATGAAATTAGAAGACGCTTACTCCTTGGAAGAAAAGTTATGACCAACCTAGATAGCATTTTCAAAAGCAGAGACATTACTTTGCCGACTAAGGTCCGTTTAGTCAAGGCTATGGTTTTTCCTGTGGTCATGTATGGATGTGAGAGTTGGACTGTGAAGAAGGCTGATTGCCGAAGAATCGATGCTTTTGAACTGTGGTGTTGGAGAAGACTCTTGAGAGTCCCTTGGACTGCAAGGACATCCAACCAGTCCATTCTGAAGGAGATCAGCCCTGGGATTTCTTTGGAAGGAATGATGCTAAAGCTGAAACTCCAGTACTTTGGCCACCTCATGTGAAGAGTTGACTCATTGGAAAAGACTCTGATGCTGGGAGGGATTGGGGGCAGGAGGAGAAGGGGATGACCGAGGATGAGATGGCTGGATGGCATCACTGACTCGATGGATGTGAGTCTGAGTGAACTCCGAGAGATAGTGATGAACAGGGAGGCCTGGCGTGCTGCAATTCATGGGATCGCAAAGAGTCGGACACGACTGAGCGACTGAACTGAACTGAATAATATCATGTGTGCTGTGCAAAGTCACTTCAGTCATGCCCAACTCCTTGCGACCCCATGGACTGTAGTCTGCCAGGCTCCTCTTGTCCATGGGGATTCTCCAGGCAAGAATACTGGAGTGAGTTGCCATGCCCTCCTCCAGGGGGATCTCCCCAATCCAGGGATCGAATGCACATCACTTACATCTCCTGCCCTGACAGGCAGGTTCTTTACCACTAGCGCCAGCTGGGAAGCCCCATGTTTTCCTTTGTAAGTTGCTTTAGTTGTGTCTGACTCTGTGCGACCCTGTGGACTGTAGCCAGCCAGGCTCCTCTGTCCATGGGATTCTCCAGGCAAGAATACTGGAGTGGGTTGTCATGCCCTCCTCCAGGGGATCTTCCTAACCCAGGGATCGAACCTGTGTCTCTGAAGTCTCCTGCATTGGCAGGCAGGTTCTTTACTGCCAGAGTCCTTCCCCAGTGGATCCAGAGAATTCGAAGGGGAGACGGCGTAGGCGAGGAAACTTATTTTTTTAGAAATATAAAAGAAATTAAGAAGAAATAGTATAGTAGGAAATTTTAGTAGAAAAAAGAGGCTGAATAACTTGGTTTACAGGGAAAGCTAATAAGACCTCAGGACAAGAGATTTGCACCATCTACGTTGGGCCACCGGCACCCGTTTGAATAGCGGAAGATGCCCCACCTTAGGCTTCCTCTCTCACGGATCTAAGAAGCCAGGGCAAGTAAGTAGATGTGGTGAGCCTCCCCACGCCAGGTGGGAATTCAGCTTGAAAAGGAGAGGGAGGGAGAGAGAGAAAGAAAGAGAGAGAGACACGGGGGAAGCCAGATTTCCAAGAAACTAGTTCGAAAGACTAGTCCAAGAAACTGGTCCATCCTTTATTGTCCGAAAACGCCTTTTATACTTTTGATTGTACATAGAGATCAATGGGTAATACAAAATTATGCAGTGTCAGCAGCCCTGACTCTTATCGAGACCAGGCTTTTTCTCTGCATACTTAGTTGTATACACAAGTCTTAGGTGATTTACATCACTTCAAGCCAGAAGGCCAATTAACATTTTACGGCCCTTTTCTGATAAGGGTTTGTCAACCAGAAGACTTATTTGCCTTAACAGTGTTGTTCTTCCCAAAGTCTGGTGCCACTCTCAGAAAGCACTAAATAAAGTTACATTCTTACATAGCAAGGATACAACATTTTATAACCAGAAAGTGGAATACAGTGATTTATAACAAAGAGAAAATTAATTAACTCAAAAGTCTAGTATTGCTAACATCAAAACTACTATATTCCTATTTCTGCATCCTGATTACATTGATTAATATCCTCCCAGGTGCCTAAAAGATAAAGGATATGGAGGCCTGGTGGCAAACATTAACTCAACAATGGAACCCTTCACCAAACTAATTCTTAGCTCTAAAAGGCTCTATATCTTTAAGATGTTTTGAGCTTCGTGCCTCTCATGGTTGGGGACTGTAAACAATCCACAAGTCGTAAAGTCCGGGCAGACCAGTCAGATAAGTTAGAAAGCCATCAAAGGAGTTTAAGCCGAGACATTCTTTTAATATGCAGGAAACTGTTAACTGGAGCCCTGAGTTAATTTGTTTTAGAGGCAGAAGAGTGGAAAGCATAGTACAATAAAGCAGGCAGACTCTGGTTTTGGGGGGTAGATGTTTTGGGGGTAGATGAAAACCTAGGGGGAACCCCTGAAGCCTGACTTGCCTTGCCCATCAGGCCTCTCCGCATGACCTTGTCATGGGTGGGATCTCCCGTGCGGGCTCCTGGCACTTTACCATTAGGGTCACCTGGGAAGCCTTACGTTTTCCTTTAGAACATCACAATTTGCAGCTGGAGACTATGTTAGAAGAGAAAAGACAATGGCAGAAGTCCTTACTCACTGCACATCTCCATTTTTCTGACCAGAGAGCAACAACACGATTGCTTGTCCTCTACCCTTTAGAAGCCTGGGGTGGCTTCTTGCCATGCACTGTGGTTGCCAAATGGGACAGTACTCCAGGTAGTCTTCTTGCCTAAGCCTAGCCCTCAGAAAGCTCAGTGAACTCCTCTAAGATTTTAAATTAAAAAATTATGAGACTCAGTCAATTAATATGGTTGGGCCTTAAATTGTTTTGCAGGCTGAGTCTTCAATTACTCGAAATGACCTCTGCCATTATTCAGTTTGCAGCTCATAATCTCTGGAAGAACGCCTCTGAATGACCACAATATCTAAGAAACTCCTCAGTATAGAGCCCTCATCTGAGTCAGAAATCCCTACTCTACATGAACTAGAGTGAAACTCTAGGGGCAACATGATCCAAAAGGACACTGAGCATATAACCTAGAACAAGTTCATAAGTGTAACAAAGGCGAATGGGCAGTGATGTGCAGAAAGGGCCTAAGAGTGGGTGTCTAGAAACTCATTAAGCTATGCACTGCTGCTGCTCACAAGTTATTGGTTGTCTAATGGTGGGGTGCTTGCTGTGGAAAAAAGTGTCAGGTCAGGAAACTGGCAGGCCTGGGATCAGGACAAGGAGAAATTTTTCTCTCTTATCTCAAGTCAGAATGTTTCTTCATGAGAGAGGTTGACTCTGGCCAACTGCCTGACTCTTGGAATGAGTGGATGTGGATGTGGATGACTGTGAAGCCTGTATGTTCAAAGAGCTGTGTGATCAGAAACCAAGGTGTCGAAGTCAGCCTATTGCTAACAAACTAGTGAATAAAACAAAAAAGAACCAGACTCAGAGGGAAAAGGATAGCGGTTACAAGTGGGATAAGGAAAGGGGGGAAGGGCAATATAGAGATAGGGGAAGAAAAAGGGTTATTATGGGATTATATGAAATTATCTGTGTGAAAGTTTTTTTAATTAATTAATGTATTTGGTCATGCCAGGTCTTACTTGTGGCATGCAGGATTTTTAGTTGCGACATGTGGGATCTAGTTCCTTGACCAGGGATTGAATCCCGGGCCCCCGATTGGGAGCAGGGAGTCTTAGACACTGGACCACCAGGAGGTCCCTGTGAGACTTCCCCTCCCTAGGTGGGGAAGCTACTATGGAATTTAAAGACTCTTTCACTCAATACTTTTTTTTTTTTTTTAATATTAAAAGAAACAAAGAGGTACTTCTTGATCCCTTCCATGCTGAGAAATCATTGTTGACCCAGCAGTGAAGGTCCAGGCCCATTGCTTCCAGCTGTGTTCAGTCCTTTGCACCTCTGGGAGGCCAAATTTTGGTGGCATTACAGCTATGTCATATACTGGCTAACCAGGGGACAAAGACTGAACCAGATCACCAAAGATGGTTCCAACAGCAAGACGGCGTGGCAGCAACTACTACAGTGATAACGCATTTGAGTCAGTTCTAATGAGGTGGATGACCCTGGAGCCTATTATACGGAGTGAAGTAAGTCAGAAAGAGGACAAATACCGTATATTAATGCATATATATGGAATTTAGAAAGGTGATACCGACGATCCTACATGCAGAGCAGAAAAGGAAACACAGATATAAAGAACAGACTTTTGGACTCAGCGGGAGACGGCGAGGGTGGGAAGATTTGGGAGAATAGCACTGTACATTACCATGCATATGTTAGATAAAATAGATGACCAGTGCAAGTTTGATGCATGAAGCAGGGGGCCTAAAGCTGGTGCTCTGTGACAATTCAGAGGGATAGGGTGGGGAGAGAGGTGGGAGGAGGGTTCAGGATGGGGGGACACATGTGTACCTGTGACTGATTCATTTGATGTATGGCATAGACCATCACAACATTGTAATTATCCTCCAATCAAAATAAATCAATTAATTAGAAAAACTACCATTGCTCTAATGAAATGAGTTGTATCTAGGATGGATCCTTTTGGACAGGATTTGAAAGGAAGTCTTTATCTTCTGATACCCAACCTACCCCTAAATTGTTTTTTCCAACTTGTGTTTCTTTGGAGTTGAGACAAAAACACTCTTTTCATTATATAAGTATTGTCTGTGAAGTATGTCTAGTCAACTGGTTTGTTGGCTGTATCACTACAAGCAATTTAAATTTTCAAATTATTTAGCTAGTGAGTTCCTGAGAGAAGGAATCAGAGGTAAGTTTGATTGAGATGAAGAGATTATCATTATTTTTAAAAATTTTATTTTATTGAAGTATAGTTGATTTACAATGTTGTGTTAATTTCTGCTGTACAACAAAGTGATTCAGGTTTTATATATATACATTGTTTGTTTGTTTGTTTTGTGGGGGTGGGGGGTCTTCCCTGGTGGTTCAGCAGTAAAGAACCTACCTGCCAACACAGGAGACACTGGTTCTGTCCTTGGGTCGAGAAGATGCCCCGGAGAAGGAAATGGCAACCCATTCCAGTATTCTTGCCTGGAGAATCCCATGGACAGAGGAGCCTGGAGGACTACAGTCCATGGGGTTGCAAAGATTGAAACAACTTAGCACACACGCACACCTATATGTGTACTAGTCTGACAAAGAGTTGGACATGACAGAGCACAGAATACGTTGTTTTTTATATTCTTTTCTATTATGGTTTATCACAGGATAGTAAATATAGTCCCCTGTGCTATATAGTCAGACCTTCTTGTTTACCCATCCTAAATATAATAGCTTACATTGGCTAACCCCAAAGTACTAACCCATCCCTCCTTCACTTACCTCCCACTTAGCAATCACAAGTCTATTCTCTGTGTCTGTGAGTCTGTTTCTGTTTTATCAACAGGTTCATTTGAGTCATATTTCAGATTCCACATGTAAGTGGTATCATGTTGCATTTGTCTCTTTCTGACTTACTGAGGTGGAGCTTATTGATGATTGCTGATGTTTGACAGCCAAGAGACAATAAGAAAGCATAGTGTATGTGTGGCAGGGCAGAGGGAGAAAATCAGCAGACATGGTAGCCGTCGTTTTTTCCCAAAGACCCACTGGTTCCCACCCCTTTGCAATGGTGGTGACAGCAGAGAGGCACAGGGGCAGAAGTGGTATGTGAGCAGGTAGCCAAGCCCGAATTTCTAAGTCACTGTGTTAGACCTCCAGTTCCTACCTGGAATTGGATTGGGGGCGTTACACTGCCTTTGTCACTGCTGTTGACAGGTGTTGACACCTACATTGACAGGTAGGTGTTTGCATCTGTGCAGAAGATTCTAAAGTTCAATGCTATAAAAAGTAAGGGTTCTCTACAGTGACGATCTTGCAGACCAACACTGTCACTTCTGATGGATGACAGTCTAAAAACCACAAAGGAAAGAGGACTGAGAGCAATGGACACAGGAAGAGCCTTGAAATTTACACCTCAGCTCTGCCACTGACATTGAGCAAGTTACCTCACCTTAGGAAACGTCAGTCTCCAAGTCTATAAAACAGTGTTCTATGGTAGCAGGTTTTGCAAAGAGTAAGAAACCAGCTGCAGTGCTCAGGGGTTCTCTTGGAAAGACAGAACCAGTGAATCAGGTATGTATATGTGTACGCGTGGATTGACTGGCTGCAAGGAATTGGCATATGCCATTGCAGGGGGCTAGGCAAGCTTGAAATCTGTAAGACAAGCTCAAGCAGGAGTGGTCTCTACAGTGCCCCGGTGGAATCTCTCCTCCTCAAGGAAACTTCAGTTTTGTTCTTAGGGACTTTAAGCTGATTGGACGAGGTCCATCCACGTTATTGAGGATAATCGCCTTTATTTAAAGTTAATTGATTGTAGATGATGTTAACCTCATCTACAAATACTTTCGACCTAGCCAAGTCACACATCAAACTAACCAACGCAGCACCCAAGCTTGTTTTTCCTTGCCTTTGCTCCAGTTTCTGAGACCGGAGGAATATCCTTGGGGCACTGTTTATGCAGGACAAACAAAAGATTGTAGAGATGTATAGATGCCAGCCCTCTGTGGACAGAACTCTGCCTTCTGGTCCTTGGAGAGTCTGTCTAGGAATCATCAACCAGGGAAGTGCTTGTGGTTCCCAAGTGAAGGTGCAGAGGCCCCTGAGGCAGGAGATAGGTGGGCTCCAGGTTAGACATTTGCACCTGGCCTCCTGTTTGCATCTCCTGAGACAAGATATAGGTGGGCTCCAGGTAAGGCATTTACAACCTCCTGCTTGACCTCGGAAATGGAATCAACAACATAAAGAGGATAAACAAATAACCTGTCTTTGTCTCTTGTAAACAACTTAAAATAATAGTAAAGGCAAGGACAGAGAGGCAAAACCCTGTTTGAGGAAAGGATTACGGGATCTCTCCCCCGCCTTTTTTTGGGACAGGGAGACACTGTACATGTGCAGAAAGGCTGCTTGAGGGGTCAAAAGTAAGGGGATAATGCCAGGCCATAAGGAGTCTTGTCCTCCCAGAAGCCTTCACTTCAAGATCCGCCTTGGCTGAGGGTTGCACGTGCATCCAGGAGAGGGTCCCAGGGTAGGTCACATGTCGAAAAGGAAACCAGATAATTGGCTAAAGGTAAACCAAGACCTGGAAGAACTGCCCTATATCGATGACATAACTGCCTTTTTACTGCTCATCTCCTCACTAGGGAAGACACCCACACTCTCTCTCCAGGTGAGCCTCTCTGCCTTGCTTCTTTCATCTGAACTAAACAAATTGTTTTTGTGTGCTTCCCCACTTGTTGTGCTATGTCTCCAGTAATAAACTTTGTATCGGCATTTACAGCTTTTGTCTCCATGATAAATGCATTTTTCCATTGAGGGCAAAGATCCAGGGAAAATTAGCTTCTAGCCTCTAGCACTTGCTGGTCTGATGGCTAGAATTCCTGGTTTTCATCCAAGCTACTCAGATTCAATTCCTGGGCAGGGAATTAAGATCTCACTTCACACCTACTCACTGCTGCTTTGCAGAGATCGCCCCTACCCTCTTCCACTGTTCTCACAGGCATGAGGGTACAGGAAGAGCAGTGGGGGGGACCCTGGGCAACCAAGAGAAAACTGGAATCTGTGAAACCTAGAAGTCAGCACAACTTGTCGGGTCCATATTAGGACTTAGAATACGCCTGGGGCTGGGATAAGATGTTGGCCACATTCTTGTTCTCAATAGGAAAAAATCTGGAATTCCCTCGTGGGCATAACTGGGTGTGTGTTTACATGCATGTGTGTGCCCTGTGCATTTACTTAATGGGGGGTTTTCTGTTCCTACTGGAGAAGTCAATAAACCTTTGGGGGCAGACTCACTGTTTTAGAAGAGCACTTTTGGGATGCAGGGTTGTGAGCAGGAGCATAACAGGGAGTTTGGGGTGAACTGGGACTGGTTCCAGAGAGGCAGCTATGGTGGCCCCCCACATCCCTTCAGATGGTATGGAGCTTGGAGGTTGTTGAGCAGAGCTTGGACAAGGGTAGTTAGGACTGTAGTGATCTCTTAGAAGGAAAGAGATTCAGATCTTCACTTTTTCTCTTTGTGGTTCAAATTTAGTGAAATATACTGGATGCCCCCCACCACCACCTTCATAGATTATAGCCTTTTCGTGGCAAAGCAGCTTGTGTAGCTCAATGAAGCTATGAGCCATGCCACACAGGGCCGCCCAAGACAGATGGGTCATAGTGAAGAGCTCTGACAAAACACAGTCCACTGGAGAAAGAAATGGCAGCCCAGTCCAGGATTCTTGCCTGGAGAACCCCATGGACAGTATGAAAAGGCAAAAAGATATGATGCTGGAAAATAAGCTCCCCCACCCCCCACCCCACCCCTGCCACCAGGTTGAAAGATGTCCAATATGCTACTGTGGAAGAGCAGAGAACAATTCTAATAGCTCTAGTAAGAATGAAACAGTTGGGCCAAAGTGGGAATGATGCTCAGCTGTGGATGTGTCTGGTGGTGAAAGTAAAGCCTGATGCTGTAAAGAGCAATATTCTCCAGAAACCTGGAATGTTAGGTCCATGAATCAAGGTAAATTGGATGTGGTCATGCAGGAGATGGCAAAATTAAACATCAGCATCTTAGGAATCAGTGAACTTCAAAATGGACAAGAATGGGAGAATTTAATTCAAATGACCATTGTATCTGCTACTGTGGGCAAGAATCCCGTAGAAGAAATAGAGTAGCCCTCATAGTCAAAAAAGGATCCCAAATGCAGTGATTGTTGAGTCACTAAGTCATGTATGACTCTTCGGCAACCTCATGGACTGTAGCCCGCCAGGCCCCTCTGCCATGTGATCTTCCAGGCAAGAATACTGGAGTGGGCTGCCATTCCCTTCTCAAGGGGATATTCCCGACCCAGGGATCAAACCCGTGGTGCCTGCTTTGGCAGGTGTATTCTATACCACCAAGCCACCAGGAAAGCCCCAATGACTGGCTTCTTTCACCTAGCATATTGCTTTCGAGGTTCGCCAACCCACTCCAGTGCTCTTGCCTGGAAAATCCCATGGACAGAGGAGCCTGGTAGGCTGCAGTCCATGGGGTCGCAAAGAGTCAGACACGACTGAGCGACTTCACTTTCACTTTTCACTTTCATGCATTGGAGAAGGAAATGGCAACCCACTCCAGTGTTCTTGCCTGGAGAATCCCAGGGACGGGGGAGCCTGGTGGGCTGCCGTCTATGGGGTCGCACAGAGGCGGACACGACTGAAGCGACTTAGCAGCACCTGCAGCAGTACTTCATACATACTTCAGTTTCATACCTTTTCGTTCTAAATAATAGCCATCTTTTGTCTACCCATTCACTTGTTGATGGACATTTGGGTTGTTTCTACTTTTTGGCTATTATGAATAATGATGCTGTGAACATTCATGTATTACTCAGTTTTCATGTTGAGTAATGTTATTATTATCCCCTCTTCATAAATGAGGAAGCAGGCTCGGAGAGCTTAGATGGGTTGTACAATATCACACAGCTACTAGAGGATGGAATTCAGATCATGTGATGGTAGGTCTCCCTAGCATGGTCTCATCCACAACGTCATATATCCCCACTGCACAGAGAGTGGATCTAGGAGGAGCAGTTATTTTCTCTGCTTGTGCCTCCTCTTGGTTTCTTGTCAGATGCCCACCAGGTCCCTAGAACTGCCGTAGCAATTAAGGGACGGATCTGTTCTCACACCAGGAGGGAACCTGACTATAGGAAAACAGTCAAGCAAGAAACGTGGTCATCATGATATCAGCAGGATCTCAAGGGAAACCTGGAAGATTGCCATCCTCCAGGAAGGCCTGAGGGGATTCTCAGAAGTTTTTTGATACAGATTTTGGCAAAAGCGTGAATTTCTTGGTGTAAGTAAAATATAGGTGTATTCTACTATAGTTTGGTTTATTAATGGAAATGAGATCTCAAAGTCTAATGAAGTCTCAAAAATGTTGATTGTCTTTAAAAGGAGATGGTTAAACTTATTGACACCTAAACAAAAACGTGCTGTAGTCGAAGCATTGATGAAAATGGTTTTAAATCCAAGAATTAACTTTGCATTTTTAAAAGATTTTATATAATAATCCTTTATAATGACTAGACTTCAAATCACGGGCCCACATATGTAAGTTATGCCACTGTTTGGTAAGCCTGCTGCCAGGAGGGCTATGAGCAGGATGATTCTATAAATTTCTCACCCAGCGAAGAGGAAGCGATATGGGCACCACCGATACCTTCCGGTCGCAGAGGGAAATCAGTGAGTCCTTGGGAAACATGGAAGGTGACCATTCTGGCTTGTCTGGGACTGAAGACCTCACTGGAACATGGGATCCTCATTTTGAAACCAGACAGCATAGGTTTGCCCAGGATGAGCTGATCAACCCGCAATGTGGAACACGTGATTGTGGGAGGACCGCGGGGAGTCACGAACCCTGCTGTTCTGAGCATAGGAGGAATGAGTCTTTTTCCCAAAACGGACAGGTCAGAAATGAATAGAGAAGTAGAGACGCTCACAGATGAGCACTCTTTTGTGGGTTTAAATCCCTACTGCTGCACTTTTCTCAGCATCCTGTAGGTGGGGCTATTGCTCAGCACATTATGTACAGAAGGAAACCGGCGGCTCAGAATAGCAGAAGTGTTCGAGGCGGTTAAAGCAGCTGCTTATTTCGTTACAGATGGCGCTTTTCGCTTGTCCCAGCTATATCGTGCGTTTCCCTGCCAAGTGCTTGATAGAGTCTGAGACATAGAAATGTAACTGAGCAGGACCCTAAGAGGCCTTCCCAAGGACAGGCCTTCCTGCATATCCCCTGCTTTAGCTCCTCTCTGAAGTACCTGTATGTGTTAGTCACTCAGTCATGCCCAATTCCTTGTGATCCCATGTGCTGTAGCCAGGCTCCTCTGTCTGTGGAATTCTCCAGGCAAGAATACTGGAGTGGGTAAGCCATTTCCTTCTCCGGGGGATCTTCCCGACCCAAGGATAGAACTCGAATCTCCTGAATTGCCAGCAGATTCTTTACCACCTGAGCTAGAAGGCTGTTAATTCCTGAAGTACCTAGATGCTAGTATCTGATGCAAATTTCCTGAGTTGTTTTGCAGATGTAAACCCCTCCCCATCTCCAGCAAGATGTTAACTACTTGACAACCTTGAGCACAAAGCCCCAGGCCTCCTGGAGCCTAAGGGCTGATAATGTTTACCCCTGTGACACCACCCTGCTACCTCACCAATGTATCTGCCAGTCAGAGAACTGTGTACAAGTTGATCACACACCCTGCAAAGCCCTCCCTTACATGGCTTTTAAAAGTGCTTTGCCGAAACCTTTCAGAGTTCAGGGCTGTTTAAGACAATAAGCCACCTGTTTCCTTGCATGATCCTTGCAACAAAACTTTCTCTGTTCCACACTATGGTGTTTCAGTTTGTTTGGCTTCACTGTGCATTTGGGCATACAAACTTAGGTTAATAGAAACACTGCATACGATCTTAATATTTTCTTCTCTCACAGTTGTTGCAAAACTTCAGATTTGTAGCATGGCCTAGAGTTGGTAAGATTTTATAGAAAGGGTCAAGAATCAGAGTTGATGAGTCCTGCAGGCTCACGGCACTCAGAAGTACAGGTGTAGGGTTTATTTACTAGTTCAGAACCCAGAGGCCCTGGGTTTGTGATAGTGAAATTGCCCAGGATCAATTGCTAGATTGTTGTTTAAGAAGCAAGAAGGTCTTTCCTGGTGACTCAGATGGTAAAGAATCTGCCCACAATGCGGGAGACCTGGGGTTTGACCCCTGGATCAGGAAGATCCCCTGGAGAGGGAAATGGCTACCCGCTCCAGTATTCTTGCATGGAGAATTCCATGGACAGAGGAGCCTGGTGGGCTACAATCCAAGAGGCCACAAAGAGTCAGACACGACTGAACACTGAACGACTGACACTTTCACTTAAAAGGCAGGAAGCCCATCAGTGGGTTTACACAAGGAGGGAAAGGGAAGTAGAGAAAGCATAACCTTCCAATGCCCTGGTCTCCTGCTGTGTAGCCCACGTGCTGTATGAGGCCTGAAGAGTTACACTGTGGGTGGGACAAGGGTGCTTTCTTGAATGTGCTTAGTTCATTTAATGAATACCCAGAAATCTGGGGTGCCAGTAACTCCATGAGCAAGGGCTTTGGTGTAGGCAGAAATGTATGTGTATGTACATAAGGTAATTTGGGGGAAGATGGCATAAAAAGAAGGGATCCATAGTTTTTATGATGGGTCCTATCACCTTCCAAAGTTGAGATCTGCTGATCTACTGTACTATAATGTTTGTTAGTGACATGGTCAGCCCATGGCTTCAACTTTCAACATATGTGCCAGTGACCCGTCAGATTCTTGCAAATACTCCTCTTCTTTTGCTTCCACATCCATAGGTGCTATGGCCTACAAGACATTTCCACGTCTGTGTCTCATGAGTACCTCAAGGTCAACACATGGAAACCTGAAGTTAATAACTTCTCTTTCAATATATTCCCTGTTTAGGTGAATGACATCACTACTGACTTAAGTACTAGAACTCCGTGAGTTGTCAGAGAATGGCTCTCTTCCATCTGATTAGCCAATAAACCTGGTCTATACCACCTCAAATGGCAACCCACTCCAGTATTCTTGCCTGGAGAATCCCATGGACAGAGGAGCTTGGTGGGCTACAGTCCACAGGTCGCAAAGAGTTGGACATGACTGAGCGACTTCACTATGCCACCTCAGGAATACTTTTTGGTTCAGTTGTACCATTTCCTTTTCTCAATCCCACTGCCATTTCATTTATCCAGATATGGAAACCACGGTAATAGGCCCTCTGCCCTCTCAACCTCACTGAGGAAAAATACCTCAGTTAGCTGTTTGCTTTTCCAAGGATGGTTGAGCCAAAACTGCTTTTGAAATACAGGCAAATCTTTGGTGTATTCAAAGACCAACTGCAGTCTCCTTTCAGAGTTTCAGTGTTAAGTCCAGGAAGCCAGAAATGGAGGCTCCCTTTGGAGAGAAGATTCTGGAAACAGCCCCGTAAAAGAGCCTGTGTGATTAGAGATGGAATTCAGAGTCAGGAGCAGCTAGGAAGCACCTGACTCCAATTAAGCTCATCTTTAGAAAGGAATATTTTCAAACTTTAAATATTTTATGGACTGATTTTTAGCATTTTATTTATTTTATTTTTGGCTGTGCTGAATCTCTGTTGCTTTGCATGGCTTTTCTCTAGCTGTGGGGGCTACTCTCTAGTTGCGGTGCGAAGGCTGCTCATTGTGGAGGCTTCTTTTCTTGTGGAGCTCAGGTTCTAGAGCGTGAGCTTCAGTGGTGGCAGCTCACGGGCTCTAGAGTGCAGGCTCAGGAGTTGTGGCGCCTGGGCTCAGTTGTTCCACAGCACGTGGAATCTTCCCAGAACAGGGATTGAATCCTCATCCCCTGCACTGGCAGGCCAATTCTTGTCCACTGTACCAGGAGGGAAATCCTAAATATTTTAAACACTCAGTTCCGCGCCGAAGAATTGATGCTTTTGAACTGTGGTGTTGGAGAAGACTCTTGAGAGTCCCTTGGACTGCAAGGAGATCCAACCAGTCCATTCTGAAGGAGATCAGTCCTGGGATTTCTTTGGAAGGAATGACACTAAAGCTGAAACTCCAGTACTTTGGCCCCCTCATGCGAAGAGTTGACTCATTGGAAAAGACTCTGATGCTGGGAGGGATTGGGGGCAGGAGGAGAAGGGGACGACCGAGGATGAGATGGCTGGATGGCATCACCGACTCAATGGACGTGAGTTTGAGTGAACTCCAGGAGTCGGTGATGGACACGGAGGCCTGGCGTGCTGCGATTCATGGGGTCGCAAAGAGTTGGACATGACTGAGTGACTGAACTGAACTGAAGTGAAAGCTTGGACTCAGCAGTTTGGCTCATGGGCTTAGTTGCTCTGTGGCATGTGGGATATTCCTGGACAAGGGATTAAACCCATGTTCCCTGCATTGGCAGGTGGATTCTTAACCACTTTACCGACAGGAAAGTCCACCTATTTCTTATCTTTCAAAAACTGGTTAATTTAAAATGTCTCTAATTTTCTGTATTATTTTGTATAGATATTCATCTTTGTTAAGGATCTTGTGTGTGTATGCATACTAAGTCTCTTCAGTCGTGTCAGACTGTGTATGGCCCTATGGAATATAGCCCACCAGGCTCCTCTGTCCATGGGATTCTCCAAGCGAGAATACTAGAGTGGGTTGTCATTCCTCTAGGAGATCTTCCCGAGCCAAGGATCGAACCTGTGTCTCTTAGCTCTCTGGTACTGGCAGGAGGGTTTGTTACCACTGGAAAGTGCCACCTGGGAAGCCCATTAAAGATCCTACATGCTGCAATAGGTAAAATATTGATACTCAGTATTGACTGGTTTTCACTCCTATGATGTTCCAAGGTGGCACCCTGGTTGGAAGAAGCCGTGGTGTGACTCCACCATTTTTAACATGGATTCTCGAGTTTCCCTTGGTGGCGGCGGTGGTGGGTGTCTTCTTTCTTTCCTGTCAGCTGGCAGGGGAAAGAACATGAACAGGTGTGTGCGGATGGTTCTTATCAGAGAACCGAAAACAGTGTGTTCCACTTCCTGTCATATTCCATTAGAAATCTGTCAAGCCTAGCAGTGGTGGGAAATTTCTAGATCTGTGCATGTGAAGAAAAGGAAAGGAGTTTGTGAGCAAACTCATCAGGTAGCTGGTGTCCTCACAGAGTAGTATAACTTGCCTCTTTTCTCTGTGTTCCAACATCAGCTCTTAAAGGAACTCAGCAATATTTTTTTTTCCTCTAGGAGTTCTGAAGAAAAAGATTCTGCCACTTCTCCACTCTTCACTTGCTTTTCCCCATGAGGGGAAAATAGCTCAACTTATTAGGGAGATCAGTGATAATTGGATACCCCTGGGCCAGGTTAACTCGAGTACAGGTTGCAGGACAGCACATTGTGTGATACCGGAAGCCGAATAATTTCGAGAACACAAAATTGTGTGCACAGAATTGTCAGTGCCCCCAGGTCTTTGGAAGGGCTTTTGCAGGTAAGGGTCTAAAACTTAAACTCCACTAGCTTCATGATGAACCCCTGGGCAGGCCACCACATTGGCCACCAGAACAGTCTGAATCCCCTGTCCAGAGCTCTCCATTCTGCTCTCCATCAGGATGTGAGGTGGTCATGCCTCTCACTGCCATTTTCTAGACCAAGGCTGCCAGGCCTGCCCCAAGGTCTGAGTTTAGACAAGTGCCTTGTTTTGGCTTCAGGTCTAAGCTGCATTCTCTAGCCCAATGTGGTGGCTTTGTAATATGTGAATTTAGGTAGTATTCGTGTGTGCTAAGTTGCTTCAGTTGTGTCCGACTCTTTGAGACCCTATGGATTACAATCCACCAGGCTTCTCTGTCCATGGGATTCTCCAGGCAAGAATACTGGAGTGGGTTGCCATTTGCTCCTCCAGGGGATCTTCCTTACCCAGGGATCGAACCTATACCTCCTGCGTCTCCATCCTTGCAGGTGGATTCTTTACTGCTGAGCTAGCATTAAATGCCGGAGAAGGCAATGGCACCCCACTCCAGTACTCTTGCCTGGAAAATCCCATGGACGGAGGAGCCTGGTGGGCTGCAGTCCATGGGGTCACTAAGAGTCAGACATGACTGAGCGACTTCACTTTCAATTTTCACTTTCATGCATTGGAGAATGAAATGGCAACCCACTCCAGTGTTCTTGCCTGGAGAATCCCAGGGACGGGGGAGCCTGGTGGGCTGCCATCTATGGGGTCGCACAGAGTCAGACACGACTGAAGCGGCTTAGCAGCAGCAGCAGCAGCAACCACTTGGATGACATGCAAGTTTTTTGTAACAACATTAAAACAGCCTTGGTCAGTGAAAGCAGGTTATAGATGTAATGGATTTAACTGATGATTACCCGTGGTTTCAGTGAGACCCCCATTTTCTTGCAATGCAGTTTACCTGATTGTTTTAAATAATTGTGTTGCAAAGGTCTTAACTCCATTCCCCCTTCCCCATAGCTCTTCAGTTTCCCCCTGAGTCTTCTATTCTAAACATTCTCGCAGCTTCAGATTTTCCTCATTTGATGTGATTTCCAGAGCCTTCATCGTCCTGGTTCCCTTTCTATTTTGTGCCGTGGCCCAGCAGAGAATGGAACGCAGCACTGCAGGCATGATCCTCTGCTGTGCTTAGTCACTCAGTCATGTCCGACTCTTTGCGACCCCACAGACTGTAGGGCGCAAGGCTCCTCTGTCCATGGGGATTCTCCAGGCCAGAATACTGGAATGGGTAGCCATGACCTCCTCCAGGGGATCTTCCTAACCCAGGGATCCAATCCAGGTCTCCTGCACTGCAAGTGGATTCTTTACCGGCTGAGCCACCAGGGAAGCCCAAGAATACTGGAGTGCGTAGCCTACCCCTTCTCCAGGGGATCTTACTGACACAGGAATCAAATTGGGGTCTCCTGCGTTGCAGGTGGAATCTTTACCAGCTGAGCTTCCAGGGACGCCACAGGCATGATCCTACTTTTTCAGTAATCACCAGAACTACGATCTTCCTGAATTCCAACGCTCTACCTCTGACAAAAAGTCTCTCTTTGACCAAACTCTAGCTAGGCTCCCCTGAGCCCTTTCTCAACAAGGCCTTAATTTTGGCCTATGAAGATATCAGTGAACAAAAACTGATATGATTTCTAACAGCTCAAGGACATATCATAGCATAAGCTCCCCAGCCAGGCCTCTTCACCCTTCCCCACTGGCATTTTACAGCCGGTCTTCTGGCCACCTCGGGCCTGGGAAGGAAGACTGTGTTCCTGAATAATCACAGCCCACACTTCAGGCAGCAAGAGCCCTGAGGCTTCAGAAACTCAAGGGCAGGGCCCCCAGCCCAGCCTGCCCTGTTGTCACGGGGGTGTGTGAACCCAGAGCCTCCTGTCTCACTCATGTATACCCATTTAGCGTTCCCTCCAGAGAGGGTCCTCCCGCCCCCAACCCAGGTAAAGGCAAGATCCACCTTTCCCACCAGGGCTGCCAAAACTGGTCTGCTTTCCTCACCAGAATGATGTTATTGTGAACCAGGGAAACAGGAAAAAAGGTACAGTCTCTATCCTCATGGAGAAGGCGATGGCACCCCACTCTAGTACTCTTGCCTGGAAAATCTGTAGTCCATGGGGTCATGAAGAGTCGGGCACAACTGAGTGACTTCACTTTCACTTTTCACTTTCATGCATTGGAGAAAGAAATGGCAACCCACTCCAGTGTTCTTGCCTGGAGAATCTCAGGGACGGGGGAGCCTGGTGGGCTGCCGTCTATGGGGTCTCACAGAGTCGGACATGACTGAAGCGACTTAGCAGCAAGAGCAGCAGGAAGGACATATCCCTAGGATGACACTAGCCCCACTGAAAGTACCTGCTTAAGAAAACTTAAGTCTGCCAAAGAACTGACTGTTCCAGCCAACACCTGAAGATAGCGTCTTCATTTCGCAGCCTCTGTGGGAGGTAAGTGCCAGTTAGCAAATCTGGATGAGGATCATAAGGATCAGCCACCCCCCACTTGCTGGGTTGTTTTTTTTTTTTTTTTTTTTTTTTTAATTTTTCATTTCCCTGACTCTGCTGAGCCCCTGCTCACCCTCTCCCTTCCTATTCCCTCATTCTCCCTTTAAAATACCCAATCACCTCTGTGCAAGTCAAAGTGGAGTAAATTCACACTGGACTGTTTATTGCAATAATATATGACTGATTAAAACCTGGTTGATTCATGTGAATGTATGGCCAAAACCACCACAATATTATAAAGTAGTTAGCCTCCAATTAAAATAAATTAAAAAAAAAAAAAAAACTGTCCCTTAGTGTCTGATATTTTTTACCTTGGACACCCCTCTCTATCGGTGCTGCCTGAGACTCTTGGGATTTGGGGTAACTAAAATGCCTGGATTTCCCCACATCAGCTGCTATTAAGGCAAATTTGTGCATCCTGTATCCTGTGTGGTCAACTTATTAAAATCTATTTGCAGGACTTTAGTCTTATCTCTTATAAAATCATCTGTTGAATTCTAGCCTGTTAAATTATTTTTGGATGGAATTCTGCTGTATAATGCATCATTAATCCTCCCCACTCGCGTCTCAAAATTGTCTCTCTATATGTTAACAGAAATATTGAAGAGGGCACAGATGTGTGAGAGTTACAACTGCCAGCAACCACTTTTTTAGATAAGAGAGGCAGGAGAGTGAATGTTCAATTGTGTCCAATTCTGTGCCATCCTAGGGATTGTAGCCCATCAGCCAGGCTCCTCTGAATTTTCCAGGCAAGAATACTAGAGCTGGTTGCCATTTCCTCCTCTAGGGGATCTTCCTGACCCAGGGTTCAGACCTGCATCTCCTGCATTGGCAGGTGGATTCTTTACCACTGAGCTACCTGGAAACCCAAGAGAGGCCATTCAACATTAATTCTTAGTTAACGGGAAAATTGAATTAAACCTTCCAGTATCTGACCCTTCTTATTAGCTAATGTTCATAGCATTATTGTTAAATGTTTGAAGAAATATTGTGTGAGTGTCCCCAATTTGGGGCATACATAATATATATCAGGCACTGCTACTGGGGTTTTGAACTTGCAGGTGAACCAAACCAACCATCAGACATGTTCAACTAGCCTGAAACTAATTTTCCTGAGTTCCTGAGTGTTTGTTTCTAGCTTATTTTCAGGGTCCTCTCCAGCCCTTGGGCTTCCCTGGTGGCTCAGAGGTAAAGAATCCTCCTGCAATGCAGGAGATGCAGGTTCGATCCCTGGGTTGGGAAGATCCCCTGGAGAAAGGAATGGCAACCCCAGCAACCCATTCCAGTATTCTTGCCTGGGAAACCCCATGAACAGAGGAGGCCAGTCCGTGGGATCGCAAGAGTTGGACACACCTGAGCGACTAAAGTAATAAGGACTCCAGTCCTTCTTGGTGGGAAGCCACGCGTGTCACTGTGATAGTTTGCATCTCCTGGAGATTTCCGTGCACAGATTCAAGGCCACTATCTCTCCCTCAACAGTCTTGGTTTTCGTTCCAAGCGTTCTCTGTAGCGGATGGAGATGATCAGAGAAAATCACTGCTTCTGTTTCTCTGCCTCTTCCTCTTCCCTCTTTCCACTTATTCACCGGGAAAGGACATGGAGGAGGGATATGGGATTCAGGGGGAGGGAGATATGATCAGATTGGCCCTAGTGGTGGCATGAGAGGAAAGGTGCCAACTTCATTTTCTATCTGTGGGCGTGTGTGGTCAGCCTCCTTAAATCAAGGAGCTAGCAAGCTGAACAGTTCAGAGACAACCGTGTGACCCAAAATTCTGCACATCCCCTCACCCCCACTGCCATGTAGGATTGTCCCAGAGCCCGAAAATCTTCGTCTATGGACCACCGAAGGTGAATGTCCAAAGAGACACCCACATCCACTAGCTGCCCGAACTTCTTTCCACGTCAATCTCGCCCGCAGACACTAGGTGGCAGCAAAGCGCCAATTCACCAACCGTTCCTCACTGCGTCCTGGCTGTCTCCTGGCTGACTGCAGAACTTAAAAAAAGAAATGTTACTGCAGATTTTCCTTTTAGAGAAAGAACTACCCATGCAAAACGTATCAGCTTTAAAGAGAGCCATGGCGATAGCTGAAACGTCATCAAGATAAAAGCTGCCTTTAAGAATAGGATAGGCAAACAATCAAAAGAGAGAAACAAACTAAAACCCCTAAACCAAACCACCAATATGAAACACCTATGAGAATACAATGCAGTGTTGGCTTTAGAGGACGTAGTTTTCCAGGCTTTAGGGACTTCCAGCTTCTGATCCATGCTCTTGCAGCATCTTCAGTATTAGTGAGTGTCTTGTAGATGATATATGGACCCCAGGCAGGTGTAAAGATGGGGCTTTCTAGCTGACAAGGGTTAGAGCAGGAGGAAGAATCCATCTGCTTTTAAGGCTGCGCCCTCAGAAAGTAGATGATGCAGACCATCTCCTTGTTGCAGGCTGCATTCCTGTGGACAAGTGGTGAGGAGCATTGTGTCTTGGGAGACACTCCGAAGACAGGAGTACTCTGCTAGAGTTCAGAACACCCGAGTTCTGTCTCCCAAAGACCAAATGGGGCTTAGAATTCCATAAACTCACCCCATCATCCCTGCTCCCCACCCCCACCTGCATACCCTGCTGCTTCAACAGTAAACTTTTAGAGCACTCTTGAAGTCCTTTGGGACTTCCCAGATTGTGCTAGTGGTATAGAATCTTCCTGCCAATGCAGGAGACATCAGAAGCACGGGTTCGATCCCTGGGTGGGGAAGATTCCCCTGGAAGAGAGCATAGCAACCCACTCCAGTATTCTTGCCTGGATAATCCCATGGACAGAGAAGCCTGGCAGCTATAGTCGATGGGGTCACCAAGAGTCGGACACAACTGAAGTGACTTAGCACAAAGTCCTTTAAAAAGCCAGCCTGTTTCAGCTAAGGCTATTCTTCCTGTAGAAGCCATCTTCTTGGTGAAGACGAGGTCTTCAGCTTGTTTGAAAGCTGTGCAAGGGGCTCTAGAGATGGCATGCAGACTTCAAAAGGCAAGAGAGAGAAAGCTAGACTCAGAGGGGTAGCTCTCTGAATCTCTTTCTTTTCCCTTTTGCCATCATCTAAGTAGCCCTGAATTTCAAGGCAGGTGAGAGCTGTAAGTTTACAGGGGGTGAGACATATGATCTTCCCCAAGGCTTTCTGAGAGGTGTATACTGCTCCCAAGTGCCGTAGTTCAGGGGAGTCGAGAGTAGAGAATGGGACAGATCTGCAGAAACCAGGCACAGGACCTACCTCTTGGGAGGAAGAAATCATCTATTTAAGTGCACCTATTACAGAGAAGGCAATGGCGACCCACTCCAGTACTCTTGCCTGGAAAATCCTATGGGTGGAGGAGCCTGATAGGCTGCAGCCCATGGGGTCGCTAAGAGTCAGACATGACTGAGCGACTTCACTTTCACTCTTCACTTTCATGCATTGGAGGACATGGCAACCCACTCCAGTGTTCTTGCCTGGGGAATCCCAGGGACGGAGGAGCTTGATGGGCTGCCGTCTAGGGGGTCTCGAAGAGTCAGACACGACTGGGCGACTTCACTTTCACTTTTCACTTTCATGCATTGGAAAAGGAAATGGCAACCCACTCCAGTGTTCTTGCCTGAAGAATCCCAGGGACGGAGGAGCCTGGTGGGCTACCATCTATGGGGTCGCAGAGTCGGATACGACTGAAGCGACTTAGCAGCAGCAGCAGCATTCCCATGAAGGCAGAGCTGTCGGACACTGCACTGCCTTGCCAGGTTAGGGACTGGCAGGCGAAGGGGGTGTCCATCAGTAACAGACACTTGGGAGCCCTGGTTGATGGAGAAGCCCAGGATTCCAACTGGCAGCTGGTCCTAATGAGGACTGACACTGGTCCCTTGGCAGCTGCCACCTCAGATGGATGTGTGGGGGGCTCTCTCCTCTCTTGGAGGCTGTGCAAATGATTGGGGTGGACCCTAGCTCCACAGATCTTGACAGCCCCATCTGCCCAACGCCTGCCTACTGCTACTACTGCTAAGTCACTTCAGTCATGTCTGACTCTGTGCGACCCCATAGACAGTAGCCCAACAGGCTCCCCTGTCCCTGGGGTTCTCCAGGCAAGAACACTGGAGTGGGTTGCCATTTCCTTCTCCAACGCATGAAAGTGAAAAGTGAAAGTGAAGTCGCTCCGTCATGTCCAACTCTTCATGACCCCATGGACTGCAGCCTACCAGGCTCCTCTGCCCATGGGATTTTTCCAGGCAAGAGTACTGGAGTGGGGTGCCAGGGGTGGCTATTCTGCAGATGCACAGCACACTTCAAAGGAGCCAGGGATCGGGAAGAAGGCAAGGGGGGGGAAGGAGTGGTTGGATCACAGGAGCAGGCTCTTGGGGGAACAAGGTATCTACCTAAGACCAAGCCCTAACTTACTCCAACGGGCATATGCCCAGTGCAGCCCGAGTAGGAGAAAACCGGACTGCCCTAAAATGGGACCAGGGACGATGGCCAGGGTGTCCCTCTGTAAGAGGCATCCAGGAGTCCTGGTTGCTAGAGAAGCCTGGGACCCCATCAGGCAACAAGTCCAAATGGGAACTGCTAAAAAAGAGGTAACAGCCTCAAAATGGAGTCACTGGTGTTAAGTTCATATCACTAGACCAAAGCTTAAGACCTAACCTAGTTGCAATCTCGACTTTCCCCAGAAATGTAGTCTGAACCTGTCAGTCTGGAATTTTCTGGTCAGCATCAATGAGGTAATTTGGCACATAGGCCTTTTCCATTCTGAAAAGAAGATGATCCTCCCCTCTCCCACTTATACACGTCTTCATATTGTAAAATTCCTGGCAGCACTTCCCCACTTGTTAGGTGGGATGTTGTTGTTGTTCTTCAGTCATTAAGTCATGTCTGACTCTTTGCAACCCCATGGACTGTAGCCCACCAGGCTCCTCTGTCCTCCATTACTGTCCTGAGTTTGCTCAAGTTTATGTCCATTGAATTAGTGACACTATCTAACCATCTCAGCTTCTGCAGCCCCCTTCTCCTTTTGTCTTCTATTTTTCCCAGCCTCGGGGTCTTTTCCACTGAGTCAGCTCTTCACATCAGGTGGCTCAAGAGTTGACGCTTCAGCATGAGTCCTGCCAGTGAATATTCAGGGTGGATCTCCTTTAGGATGGACTGGTTTGATATCCTCACAGTCCAAGGGACTCTCAAGAGTCTTCTCCAGCACCACAGTTAGAAAGCATCAAGTCTTTGGCCCTCAGCCTTCTTTATGGTCTTCAAGGTGGGATGATCCTGATTCAATAAAGTCAATCAGATCTTTTAAATTTCCTTTGTTGAATTTTTGTTATTTGCTGCTGCCTTCTTAGAGTGATATCTGGAGGTGGGCTCCCTCCTTCCTGGAGGCTATGCAAGAGGTGGGGGTCAGCCTTAGCTCCAAGACCTGGAGGGCTCCCACTGCCCAATGCCTGATGAAGGGGTCGTGCTGTGCATGCATAGGCAAGCAGAGCTCAGGAGATCCAGGGATCTGGAACATCACAGGGTTCTGGAAAGGAGTTCTTACAGGAGCTGGCTATTGGGGAAAAGAGGCATCTGCTTAATCCCAACCCCTGTGCTGTGCTATATGCTTAGTAGCTCAGTTGTGTCCAACTCTTTTTGACCCCATGGACTGTAGCTTGCCAGGCTCTTCTGTCCATGGGATTCTCCAGGCAAGAATACTGGAGTAGGTTGCCATGCCCTTCTTCAGGGGATCTTCCCAACCCAGGGATCCAACCTAGGTCTCCTGCACTGCAGGCAGATTCTTTACCATCTGAGCCACCAGGGAAGCCCAAGAATACTAGAGTGGGTAGGCTATCCCTTCTCCAGGGAATCTGCCCAACCCAGGAATCAAACTGGGGTCTCCTGCATTGCAGCTGGACTCCACTAGTTGAGCTACCAGAGAAGCCCTCCCAAGCCCTAACACCTTCATATACATGTTTCTCTTTAAGGCAGAACTGTAGGAAACTGCACTGTCTTGCCAGGGCAGGTCTGGCTGCTTGGTGTGAGTATCCCTCAGTAAAGGTCATTTGGAAACCCTGGATCTCCATCAGGTAGGTTGTACCAATGGGGGCTGACTGTTGCCCATTTGAACGGTCATTTCCATGTGATTTTGAGGAGTTCGGGGGGTTGGGCTTCCTCTAGAACATAGGCTGTGCAGGTTCTTGGGGCTGCGTCCTAGATCCACACACCGGAAAAACTTGGGGCCCAAGGCCCCCTGAAGGGGTTTGTTCTGCACATGTGCCTGCAGCATTCTAGGGAGCCAGGGATCTGAGACAGGGCAAGGTTCCAGAGAGTCTTGGTCATGGTATCTGACTCTTAGAGCAACTGGGTTTCTACCTGATTCCAAGCCCTGACTTAATCATGGGAGGGTGTTCTCACTTAAAGCAGAGCTGGAAGGAAACTGACTGCTTAGCTAGCTAGCCACGTTATCTTCCCATAATAGAAAACTAGGAGCCCTATTGGGTCATTGGAGAGACCTGGATCCCTTTAAGGCAGCAGATCCTAATGAAGACTATCTGTTATCCATTCCCAGCTGCTGCTTCAGAGTGATTTGGGGGTGTTTTCTCCCTCCATCCTGGAGGCAATGGAAGGATTGGGGCTGGGCAAACAGATCTGGAGAACCCTGGCTGCAGAAGACCTGCTGAAAGGGTGTGTGCTGCACATGCGTGTTCAGCAAAGTTCAGTGTGGTCAGGGATGTGGCACAGGGCAGGGATTCAGAGACGTCAGGTCAAAGGTGTGGGTTCTTGGGAGAACAAGGGCGTCTGCCTAATACCAAGTAACCCATATTCCCTTGAACTTAGAGTTAAAGAGATTGGACTTTCTTGCTCGGACAGGCCCTAGCTGGATGGACTGGGTGTTCCCTCCAGACTCCTGGAGCCAGAGTGGCTGAGTAGCCTCGGGTCACGTTGTGTGTCCATTACAAATGGGATGAGACCATCACCGTTTTGCAGCTGCTGCTTCAGGGCAACTTGCTGGGACTGGGCTCCTTCTATCCTGGAGGATAGACAGGTTTTGCCACCCAGGCCTAGTTCATTGACCTGGAAGAACCATTCTGAAGCAATGTATACTGCGCATGTGCTTGTAGCTCAGGGCAGGGGAGCAAAAGATCTGGAAGAGGGTAAAGGCTGGGAAAAGCCATCTCTTAGGGGTGGACTGTTGGGTGATTAAGGCATCTACCTAATTACAGTTCATTGGTCACTGAAATCCAAGCCTTGGTAGGGTGACTTAAACTCTTCCATGTTTATCACAATTAGGTCCTGGATAAACAACCTAAAGGAAATCAACCCTGAATATTCATTGGAAGGACTGGTGCTGAAGCTGAAGCTCCAATATTTTGGCCACCTGATACGAAGAGCCTACTCATTAGAGAAGACTCTGATGTTGGGGAAGATTGAAGGCAGAAGGAGAAGGAGACAACGGAGGACGAGATGGTTGGATGAAATCACCAACTCAATGGATGTGAGTTTGAGCAAGCTCCAGGAGATGGTGAAGGACAGGGAATCCAGGTGAGCTGCAGTCCATAGGGTCACAAAGAGTTGGACGCAACTTAGTGACTGAACAACAGACAGTCATGACGATAATGGATGGAGATGTTGTGAGCTCTGCTAAGATAGGTAAAAACCAAATTGAAAAGTGAGCTCTACGTTGACTAATTCACCATAATGTTTTTCCTCAGTGTCTCCTTTGTTTCTGGATTTCTAAATCCTTTAAAAAATATTTATTTATTTATTTTTGGCTGTACTAGGTCTTCGTTGCTTTGCATGGGCTTTCTCTAGTTTCGGGGAGTGGAGACTACTCTTCATTGCAGTGTGCAAGCTTCTCATTGTGGTGGCTTCTCTGGTTGCAGAGCATGGGCTCTGGGCTTGTGGGTTTCAGTAGTAGTGGCACCTGGGGCTGAGTTGCCCCCAGGCATGTGGAATCTTCCTGGACCAGGGATTGAACCTGTGTTCCCTGCATTGGCAAGTGCATTTTTATCCACTGTGCCACCAGGGCGGAGAAGGCAATAGCAAGCCACTCCAGTACTCTTGCCTAGAAAATCCCATGGATGGAGGAGCCTGGTAGGCTGTAGTCCATGGGGTCGCTAGAAGTCGGATGCGACTGAGCGACTTCACTTACACTTTTCGCTTTCACACAATGGAGAAGGAAATGGCAGCCCACTCCAGTGTTCTTGCCTGGAGAATCCCAGGGACGGGGGAGCCTGTTGGGCTCCTGTCTATGGGGTCGCACAGAGTCGGACACGACTGAAGCGACTTAGCAGCAGCAGCAGCAGCAGCAGTGCCACCAGGGAAGTCCTTGTTTCCTGATTTTTAGACATAGTTTTACTAATTTTTTCTTGAATATCAAACTTAGTATGCTTCTTGTAGAAAAAAGAGAATCTTGTTTATTAAAAGCTATGCAAATGCTCTCCAAACTCAAAGGATACAGTGAAGGTGACTGGGAAGACTGGAAAGAGAGGAGATTGAGCACAAACCAGTGCAGCATGCTTTTGACGGGGGGCCTCTGAGCAAACTCCTGGGCACTCCTAAGGACGAAACTCTTCTTCTACCCCCAATTCTTCTTTTGCTGGATCTTGTGGAACAGTGTGGGGGAGTGCAAAAGGCACCACCATATTGGGAGCAGGGCAGACCTAGTTTGAAACTCTGTTGCTATGGTGAGCATCTTAGTATCATTTTTAAAGCTTGCTGAACTTTTGCTTCCTCATCCATAGAGTGGGGGAAAATAATACTTAATCTGAAGAGCTATTATGAGATTAGAAGGCGAGGATACTTATCAAGTGCCTGGTACTTTGCAGGTAGTAGGTTTAAAACAGAAGAAAGTGGATCCAATCCCCTGTCTAATATCAGAGTAGGCACTGCTAGGATATTATACGGTGGCCTGGCCATGAGATCTGTCGGGAGATTGACTGCCCTCCTTCATTCAGAGCTCCTTAGTGCTTGGGCAGGAGAGTAGTATCTCCTCTTCTACGTGAGGCTCACATGTATTCAGTCACTTCAGTACCCGTCATCCCAGCAGCACTGAGGCTGAACTGGGAAGAATTTCCTTCTCCCTTCCTTCTCCCTTCCACAGTCCTCTCCTGGGCTCCAGAATTTGTATCTATTTTTCCCTCTGGACACCACACCCTTCATGGTTAACTAAGCCTGGTTGTTGTTTAGTTGTTCAGTCATGTCCAACTCTTTCATGACCCCATGGACTGTAGCCCACCAGGCTCCTCTGTCCTTGGGATCTGCCAGACAAGAATACTGGAGTGAGTTGCCATTGCCTGCTGTAGGGGATCTTCCTAACCCAGGGATCAAACCCACATCTCCTTTATTGGCAGGCGGATTCTTTACTGCTGAATCAATTAAGCTTGGTTACTTATTGCTTGTTTAAAATCATGGTTTTTGCTTGTTTAAAATCATGGTTTTTGCATGTGCTTTGGGGAGAAGAAGGCATCTGAGAGCTACAGTAGATGCTCCCAACCCTTTAAATCCAATCCCACTCCAGTGTTCTTGCCTGGAGAATCCCAGGGACAGGGGAGCCTGTTGGGCTCCTGTCTATGGGGTCGCACAGAGTCGGACACGACTGAAGCGACTTAGCAGCAGCAGCAGCAGCAGCAGTGCCACCAGGGAAGTCCTTGTTTCCTGATTTTTAGACATAGTTTTACTAATTTTTTCTTGAATATCAAACTTAGTATGCTTCTTGTAGAAAAAAGAGAATCTTGTTTATTAAAAGCTATGCAAATGCTCTCCAAACTCAAAGGATACAGTGAAGGTGACTGGGAAGACTGGAAAGAGAGGAGATTGAGCACAAACCAGTGCAGCATGCTTTTGACGGGGGGCCTCTGAGCAAACTCCTGGGCACTCCTAAGGACGAAACTCTTCTTCTACCCCCAATTCTTCTTTTGCTGGATCTTGTGGAACAGTGTGGGGGAGTGCAAAAGGCACCACCATATTGGGAGCAGGGCAGACCTAGTTTGAAACTCTGTTGCTATGGTGAGCATCTTAGTATCATTTTTAAAGCTTGCTGAACTTTTGCTTCCTCATCCATAGAGTGGGGGAAAATAATACTTAATCTGAAGAGCTATTATGAGATTAGAAGGCGAGGATACTTATCAAGTGCCTGGTACTTTGCAGGTAGTAGGTTTAAAACAGAAGAAAGTGGATCCAATCCCCTGTCTAATATCAGAGTAGGCACTGCTAGGATATTATACGGTGGCCTGGCCATGAGATCTGTCGGGAGATTGACTGCCCTCCTTCATTCAGAGCTCCTTAGTGCTTGGGCAGGAGAGTAGTATCTCCTCTTCTACGTGAGGCTCACATGTATTCAGTCACTTCAGTACCCGTCATCCCAGCAGCACTGAGGCTGAACTGGGAAGAATTTCCTTCTCCCTTCCTTCTCCCTTCCACAGTCCTCTCCTGGGCTCCAGAATTTGTATCTATTTTTCCCTCTGGACACCACACCCTTCATGGTTAACTAAGCCTGGTTGTTGTTTAGTTGTTCAGTCATGTCCAACTCTTTCATGACCCCATGGACTGTAGCCCACCAGGCTCCTCTGTCCTTGGGATCTGCCAGACAAGAATACTGGAGTGAGTTGCCATTGCCTGCTGTAGGGGATCTTCCTAACCCAGGGATCAAACCCACATCTCCTTTATTGGCAGGCGGATTCTTTACTGCTGAATCAATTAAGCTTGGTTACTTATTGCTTGTTTAAAATCATGGTTTTTGCTTGTTTAAAATCATGGTTTTTGCATGTGCTTTGGGGAGAAGAAGGCATCTGAGAGCTACAGTAGATGCTCCCAACCCTTTAAATCCAAGAGATGCCTGATCTCAGTTCCCTTGCCCTGCACGTGGCTCCTGGCTCTGTCTTGGTGATGTGTCAAACAGGGGTCCCTCTTTTTTGTGCCTTTCTGGAAGAGAAGAGTCCTGTTAAATATGTGCAGAAATAGCCCAGGAAGGTAAGGTGACAACATTAGAAAAACAGGATGACTGTATTTTCAGAAACAGTATGAGGATCAGGGGCAAAGTAGCTATTTAACATTCATTTAAAAAAATTATTTATTTTTGACTGTGCTGGGTCTTCATTACTGTCTGGGCTTTTCTGCAGTTGCGACCAGCAGTGCCTTCTCTTGTTACCGAGCACAGCTCTAGGGTGCGTGGGCTTCAGAGCACAGCTAACAGCTGTGGCGCATGGGCCTAGTTGCTCTGAGGCATGTGGGATCTTTCTGGATCAGGGATTGAACCCGAGGCTCCTGAATAAGCAGGCAGATTCTTTGCCACTGAGCCACCAGGGAAGCCCCTCAACCTTCATTTTTATTGCGAGCTGAAGTCTAGTAACTCTGAGTATATAGAGGAGGAATCTGTTTTAGGCAGTTCTAAGTGATGGACAGGGAGGCCTGGCGTACTGCGATTCATGGGGTTGCAAAGAGTCGGACACGACTGAGCGACTGAACTGAAGTGGTGTTTACAGTGTTTCCCACTAGGGCAGCGCCCCTCAGCCCCCTCACAGGCTGGTTAACTCTCTAAGAGTTATACAAAAGGACTTTTAAAATGATTGCTTAAATTTAACCCTGAAGATCTTTGCCATCTCTTGTCTTTACGGGTGGTGTAGGTTTCTTTCTGTAAGAAGCACTTCTGAAGTGGCAAAGAAAATACCACAGGATAAATATTGCTTTCAATCTTCTCACTTTTTTTTTTTTTATTAATCACTTGGTATTATCTTTAATTAAGTACAAAGACTTTTCCAATCACATCACATAAAGATCATTTTATCCACTGCTCTGTTTGGCTGCCCGTCTCCTCTCTCTCTCCTCAGCAACGGTAAGGCTAATACTCTTTCCACAGGGAAGAGAGATCCACCATTTGTTACCTTTGCCAATAATGAAAATGTTCAAGAGCCATGTGGCAAAGCTGTTGCCGTTTGCATCTTTCATATGAAGTACATCAAAAGAACCTGATGTCTCTCCCGGTTGGTAATCACACCAATTCTTCCCAGGTTAGCACCTTCAGTCACCACGCACAGGTTACCAGTGTCAAACTTGATGAAATCAGTAATCTTGCCAGTCTCCAAGTCAATTTGAATGGTATCATTCACCTGGATGAGGGGATTGGGGTAATGGATGGTGTGAGCATCATGGGTCACCAGATGAAGGATTTCTTTTGTCCACACAAAGATCTTTTTTACTTTGCACGATTTATACTTGGCCGCCTCAGGTGTAACACGATGAACAGCAAACGATCCCTGGTGTCACAGGTCAAATGAAAATTCTCTCCAGTCTTATCAATGCTGATGACATCCATAAAATCAGTAGGATAGGTTATATCGGTGCGGAGTTTGCCACTGATCTTAATGAAATGCTGCATGCAAATCTTCATTTCATCTCCTGGAGGGCATACTTAAATCTGCTCCTTAGGAAAATGATTAGGGGTAGACATTCCCTCAGCTTGTGGGGACCAGTAGATGGACAAGTGGCAAACATACCAGTCAGTTTATCCAGCATCCAATGTTTTGGAGCTGCTACGTGCTTCGGATGCTTCTTGGGACCCAGAGCCATGGCTGTGCTAGGCTTGAAAAGAGGCCTGCCCTCTTCCCCATCGTCTCACTTTGCTCAACTATTTCTATTTTTCCATATTATTTTTCCTCATGCATACACATATCTATTTAATTGCAATCAATTAGAATATTATTTTGAAGTGCATATTAATTTTATACTATGAAGTCTTCCTCATATTTTATAGACTTTCTATTATAATTTTAATTTCTGTGTAATATTCCATCTTATTTGTGTAAATTTATTAAATCATTACCAGACTGCTGTATGTACTTAGTTTTTCAACAAATATTTCCAGTGTATGGTATATACTTGGGACTGTATAGGTCAACCTTTTTATGCTGTAATGAGCAGTTTTGTGCCTAAATATTTTTTCTTCTCTTTGTTACTTTAGGGTAGCTTCCTTGGAGTGGGATGACTAGGCCAAAAGGTGTAAATTTTTTCTGACAAATGCTTTGCATTAACAATCAAAAATGATTGTACTAGTATATCATGACAAGCAGTACATGAGTACATTAATTTTGCCCTCTGCTCACTAGCATTAAGTGTTATCATTTTTTACGGTTTTTCTAAAAGCATCATTTCCCACAAAACCCTAAAATAATCAGGAGAAAGCAGCGTTTACTGCCACGAAGTTGTCCATTTTCAGGTCATGCTTACATGATGGCAATGAGGTTTTAATCAGGTAACTATGCTATCTTTTTCCTTTTCTTTCATTGAAGTGTTTTCAGTTGAGGGGAAATGTTCAGCTGTTGACTCAGATTCATATCATCCCTTTGCTTTAACACCTCCAACAAGTTCCTTGAAGACAGACCACGTGAAGGCAGGGGTGAGCTGGTGGTGGGTATGGAGGTGGTGACATGAAGTTGCCCAGTGACTCAAAACAGACTAGCCCCACCTCAGGGAGAGGCCACGTCTGGCACCTGCTGTGAGAGCTTCCCCCCACCTCCCCCGCACTGGTCTTCCCACTCGGGTGGCTGCCTGCAGCAAGATCTTTGAAAGAAGAGGAAAGAATATTATATTCAATACCTAGAAAAAAGCTTGATAGACACGGCTGGCTTCTAAAAATTGCTGAGCTTAAGAGAAAAGACTTTTGAAATCTTGCTTGGGTCCAGAAATCCTCACTCTGTAGAGCAGCTGATTCAAGATTTTTAAAAATGAATCTTCTCTTGTGGTTCTCTTCTTGCATTTATTCATGCATATTTATTCCCCAGTGTGTTTCAAAAAGGGTCTGGTGCACATTTCCTTTTCTGCAGAGGGAGACTGGAAATTTAAAAAAGAGTCAGTTTTCTCTCAAACCAGGCAAGGCAGTGGGGAGCTCTGCTGAAGAGATATGGAGCTATGACTTCAGAGTATTGCAGGTAAAAGTGAGAAATAGCAGAGAGCTACAGGCAGATAAGCAGGCTATTAATAAAGACCATATTTTTAAAAAAAGATTTCTTAAAGAGATTCTGAACATAGGCATCCCTCATTTTATTGTGCTTGACTTTATTGTACTCTGCAAATACTGCAGTTTTGACAAATTAAAGCTTGCCAGCTCCATGTTATGAAATGATGGTTATGATGTGTTTTAGCAATACTGTTTTTAAATTAAGGTATGTACATTGCTTTTTTAGTTCTTTTTAAAATTTTATTTATCTTAAAATTGAAATATAGTTAATTGGGCTTCTCTGATGGCTCAGATGGTAAAGAATCTGCCTGCAATGAGGAAGATCTAGGTTCAATCCCTGGCTAAGAAAGATCCCCTGGATAAAAGAGTGGCAACCCACTCCAGTATTCTTATCTGGAGAGTTCCATGGACAGAGGAGCTTGGTAGGCTACTATTCATGGGGTTACAAAGAGTTGGACATGGCTGAGCGATTGACACATTCACTTTTATAGTTGATTACATTGATGTGTTAGTTTCAAGTGTACAGCAAAGGGATTCAATCATTTTTCAGATTCGTTACCATTATAAGTTATAATGTTATAAGTAAGTTATAAGTTACCATTACCATTATACTGAGTATAGCCCCCTGTGCTATTCAGTAGATAAGGTATGTACATTGCTTTTTAAGACATAGTGCTCTTGCACACTTAATAGACTTCAGTATAGTGTAAACATAATGAGAAACCAAAAAAAAATTTTTGTGTGACTAGCTTTATTGCAATATTCACTTTTTTGTGGTAGTCAGAACCAAACCCTCCACATCTGTGAGGTATGCCTATATTTTGAAGTGGATGCAGTGATCAATTCCTACAGGAAGAAAATATAAGAAATGAACATCATTCTACTTTTTAAAACAGGGAAATTAATTTGCAAGCTCAGGGAAAACTGTGGATGGAGCGTATTGCCTTTGTGCTGGCTCTTAAGGAAGTATGTGTTGTGCTGGAGAAGACTGTATACCATTTGACTGAATGTTATTGTTGTCAGATGTACCCAGACCTGCTGCAGCAAATAGTAACCCCTTCCAGCCCATGGGATGGTCTCTGTTTGAGGCACAGGGCTCTGTCCTTGACCTTGGCTTTTTCCTGTTCGAGAACATGACTCAACTGAGGAAAGAAACATTATACAATCCAGCAGATGGGACAAAGCTCAAAGGAACCTAGTAACAGTGATGGCAGGACAGAGATTTGAAAATAATTTTAGTGGCCTGGAATTAAAAACTGAAACTGGAACTAACATGATGAAGTGAAAAACTTCAAAGATTTTAAAAAAGTAATTGTTCAAATATAGAATGAGAACGGCTCCTGGGAGAAGATCTGGGAGTAATGAGATGCAGCAGCTAAAGAGATGATGGCGATTCAGAGACACACAGGCTCCAGATAAGCTTGCAAACATTTGCCTGTGGACACTGGTCAAGCATTCCCCAGCCTGGAGTCCCCTAGAATTTCCATCTGAGGGACTCAGAGGCAGCAGCACAGTCAGAGCAGGCCTGCAGGAGGGTTAGAGGGCTTGAGAACAAAGAAAAAGCAAACAACCCCCCCTCCCCACCCACCCCACACAAACCGTACAAAAAATAGGAGCATTTTTTAAAAGTGTGAAACATAAAGGGGGACTTGAGAGTTATTCTTAAATCTTGCAATAGATTTTATATAGAAGTGGGACTGACTAGTTTTAGGTGACATCGTACACAAGAGCTTGTTCTCTAAACCTCTCTAATCCCATCTTCACCCACTCGGTTCCCAGCAGCTCCTCTAACAAGGCTTCCCTGAGTGTCTGGAAAAAACATCAGCCCATCCATCATCCTTTCTCCCATACTTCTCTCCCTGATGTGTTTTTCTTCACAGCACATGTAAGCAACTGAATACTGATATTTACTTGTTTCTGGGTAGTTTTTGAGAGGCAGTATGCCTTGGTGAATGATGCTAGGCAGTAGAGTCTGACTTCCTGGTTCAAAGCCCAGTCTTGTTTCTTTCTAAGCATTTGACTTTAGGCATGTTTGTTGACCTGTCTGAACTCCTCATCTCCTCCATCTCCTCATCTATAAATGGGAGATCGTGAGCGTACCTGTTTCACAGGGTGAGCTTGTGCTGATTTTCAGTTGTGTCTGACTCTTTGTGACCACATGGACTCTAGCCCGCCAGGCTCCTCTGACCATGGGATTCTCCAGGCAAGAAGACGAGTGGGTTGGCATTTCCTCCTCCAGGGGATCTTCTGACCCAGAGATCGAACCCACATCTCCTGCATTGTGCGGATTCTTTACCTCTTGAGCTATTGGAGAAGCCTCTCAAAGGATAGTTGTAAGCATTAAATGAGTGTTTTCCTGCAAAGAGCTTAGACGCATACCCACCTATGTCCTCAAAATCTGTTTTCTGTTCTTGTTTTTCATTATTACCACATAAGAATGCAAGCCTCCAGAAAGGCAGGAACTCTGTTATGTTTTAGTCCTATGACAAAGTAAGTGCTCTCTAAAAATTTATTGAGCCAGTAAGTTTAATGGGTGGAAGTTTCAAGCAGCCAGATGGTATTTTGTTGTAAACGGGAAGGAACTTGCCCCAAATCAAAGCTTGTTAAGATCAGAAAGGCTGTCTGGGAGGTAATGGATCCAGGCACCTGAGATATTGAGGAAGGGGTTGGTGGTTTTTGATTTGGGTGGGGTACAAAACATCTCTGCTTAGGGTTGGATGGAGGATCTGTAGTTTCTGAGTGGGGAAGTGATCTGATGATGAGACAAAGATCATCACTGACTTCATGCCAGATTTGGCTCCTTTGTGGGCTTTCCAGGTGGCCCAGTGGTAAACAATCTTCCTGCCAAGTGGGAGATGCAGGAGATGTGGGGTTCAATTCCTTGGGTTGGGAAGATGCTCTGGAGTAGGAAACGGCAACCCACTCCAGTATTCTTGCCTGGGAAATCCCATAGACAGAAGAGCTTGGAGGGCTACAGTCCATGGGGTCACAGAGAGTCTGACAGGACTGAGGGACTAAACAACAACAACAAGGGTTCCTTTGTGTGTAAATAACACAAACAGACCCTGGGGCTTATAGCTCACTGGAAAGCTGGAGAAGCAGGCTTGGCAAAGGAGGGGACCAGCTTGGTCCTGGTGGGTCAGGAGGCAGGAAGCACAAGATACTTTAATCCTAATTCTGAGTGATATGTCTTCACTGCCTTCTGCAGTGTCAATGGGGTAGATGCTCTCCTATGAAGACCCACAAAAGAGGAAATACCCCAAGCAGGAAGTAGGTTGGTTGCTGGGGAGTATGGCCAACATCCCATGTCCCCACTTATTGAATGTACATCTTCCCAATGAGCTCTGGTGCTGGGAGGACAGTCTTGTTCTGCAGACCTGGGTCATGAAGAGAATTTGTACTCAGTCCCCAGCCAGCATCCTCTCCTTTGCTATTTCTTCATCTGCCAGTCATCCAGCTTGGTGATGTGCAGTGTGTCTCTTCATGGACCACAGTTGATGCCTCACATGTGATGACTTGGTGACTGTAACCTTAATGGTCTTGTAACACTAACAGTGCTTCCCTGGTGCTCAGTGATAAAGAATCTGCCTGCAGAGCAGGAGATGTGGGTTCGATCCTTGGGTCAGGGAGATTCCCCTGGAGAAAGAAATGGCAACCAACTCCAGTATTTGAGCCTGGGAAATTCCATGGACAGAGGATCCTGGCGGGCTACAGTCCATGAGGTCACAAAAGAGTCAGACACGACTTAGCGACTAAACAACAACAAACACTATCAGTAGTACTATAATATTCAGAAAAATGAGTGCTATAATGTCTGAGATTGCTCCAGATGTCAAGCACTGAGTCTGGCCATTTACACGCATTACTGCTTCAATTTGGGGAGCTCCAAAATCACTGCAGATGATGACTGCAGCCATGAAATAAAAAGACACTCCTTGTAAGAAAAACTATGACCAAGCTAGACAGCATATTAAAAAGCAGAGACATTACTTTGCCAACAAAGGTCTGTCTAGTCAAAGCTATAGTTTTTCCAGTAGTCATGTATGGATGTGAGGGTTGGACTGTAAAGAAAGCTGAGCGCTGAAGAATTGATGCTTTTGAACTGTGGTGTTGGAAAAGACTCTTGAGAGTCCCTTGGACTGCAAGGAGATCCAACCAGCCAATCGTAAAGGAAATCAGTTCTAAATGTTCACTGGAAGGACTGACGCTGAAGCTGAAACTCCAATACTTTGGCCACCTGATGTGAAGAACTGACTCATTGGAAAAGACCTTGATGCTGGGAAAGATTGAAGGTAGGAGGAGAAGGGGACTACAGAGGATGAGATGGCTGGATGGCATTACCAACTTGATGGACATGAGTTTGAGTAAGCTCTGGGAGCTGGTGATGAACAGGGAAGCCTGGCATGCTGCAGTCCATGGGGCTGCAAAGAGTCGGACATGACTGAGTGACTGAACTGACCGACTGATTGCTTTAAATCCTCATATCCTTGAGAAAGTTATACTTTTTCCATTTGATAAATGGGGAAACTGATGCTGATAAAGGTAAAGTAACTTTGCCAAGGTTGTTTAGTTAAGAAGCATGAAGCTACGATTTGTAAGCCTTTGTTGGCCTCTGAGTCTCCCATCATGTAGGCAGAAAACCAAAGGTGAAGAGATCTTCCATCTTTACCTTTGCAAAATGTCAAAAGACGATCTGTCACCTGGAGATTGGTCTTCTCTAAAACTTTCTTCATTAAGCAAAAATATGTACTTGTAAAGACACTTTTAAATAGTAACCCTGGCCCCTGGCCCAGCCACACAGGTGCATTCAAGTCCCAGCAGGCATGGATAGGCTGCCCTGGAGAAGATGCAACTTGAGAGCTGGAGACTGGGAGTGTCCCCTCTCACATCTCTTCTTGGTCACTGCCTTTCTTTCCTGTCCTAGGAAGAACATGCCATATGGTGCCTGCTCCCTTGCCCTGTCTTGTCTGAACTTCTCTCTCCTCTCTTCTTCCTTCTTCTCCCCTTCTCATCCTTTCCTTTGTTGTCTTTCTTCTTCTAGCTTAAGACTATTCCTCTTCTGGCCCAAATACCTTAGGAAAATCTCCCTCATTCACTAACTTCTTTTTTTGTCTCCTCCTTTTCCTCTTTCAATTTGCTTAGTTGATTTATGGACCCAAAAAACAAGGAATCTTATTAATAATAAACTCATGAATATTATAACCAATGTATCTGTATAAAGGAAAGGAAAGTTCTAGATCTGAAGTGATATTAGACACCTGGGATGACCAGGATATAAAGTCCTGGGAGTCAGTTTGGAAAATTCACACAAGTGGATTTTATTCTCACGCACAGGAATTCAATGAGTAAAAACGTTCAGTGGTGGGCTATGAGCTGAGACCAGGAAGGCAGAAAAATAATTCAGTAAGAATACTCCATGCCCTTAAGGAACTCTCCATCTAATTTTACTCATTATTTAGAATCACTTTGGGGTACTAATTTCTTATACCACACACACTCACGTCACCCCCCAAGTGGTTTTTCTTTTTGCTAATGTGTGCCACTTCAGCTACTTAGTGGGAAAGAAATGTTTTATAGGTGGTTTTGGAACCTAGCCATCTTTTATAAGAAAATAATTCTATGGGGAAATGGCTTTTCAGTTTGCAAAAACTGAGTTAAATGCAAATGGGGCACTATTCCTTCGTAGGTGGGGGTTGACTACCTGCCAGAGTGTTGTTGGGGTGTTTCTCTAAGTCATTAGTGTGACTTGTGGCCCAAAGGAATCTGTATCTGGCACCATCTGGTATATGGGGGCAAAGGAAGTGTTGCTCTCAACATTTATTCTAAGACTTGACCTTAGTATGACACCAAGAAAGCCCCAAGTTGGAAATGATACCCAAAGAGGTAGATACAGGTTTCTGAATGGGTCCTGTTATCTCCACCAACCATTGGCATTGAACTTTGACTTTTAGCTTTCTGTCCATCCTCCTGTCACCTTCCCTGACTCCAGCCACTCTTCATCTGTCTGGGACACTTTACCACATGAGTGAGCCCCTCTGTCCACGGAAGTCTGGTGGTGGTCTGGGAATGGATGTTGCTGTGGGGAGACTGGGGTAGAGGCCACTGGGAATCTTGGTTCTCCACTGACAACTGAGGGAAAATGCAGGTGAAATGACATAAGGTTTTCTTGACTGTGGCCAGTGTGGTTATGATGGTGATGATTACACATGATGGAAAGCTTATGCAGGAGAAGGGGAAGGAGGAGGTGAGTGCTCAAGTCTTCTATTCCTGGAAGTCATGGAAGGAGCAGCAACACTGCATACTTCAGAATAGATAGTCAGGGGAGTCCGTTTAGATAAAAGCTAGTCATGAAAAGTAGGCTGGGTCTGCAAGGCCAGACTGGACTTACATTGGGCAGAAGGTCCAAAGAGAGGTGGGCCAGTTTGATAGACTGTTCTCTTTTGCATTTCCTTTCAGATTTGATATATTTTTTTAACATTAGTGATGAGACCAAGGCTTTGTGAAGGTATGAGGTACGAGTCAGTAGAGAGAAGAGAATTAAGAACATGTAGATTTCTCAGTGGAAAGGCCCTCAGTGCACAAGGAAGGTGACTAGGTAGTTACTTGTGAGTCTATCAGCAAATTCTGACATCCTGGCTTTTGAAAGTGGCCTTTGTGGTTGATAAACCAGAACACCCTAAATATTATCACTGGCATCTAGCACCCTTGTCTGAGCACTCACGAATGCTTAGAAGATGTATGATTAAGTCAGCAAATTACTTATTCAGCCAGTGTTCACTAAATGCTAGACTTCATTGGTAGTTTAGATGGGAAAGAATTCACCTGCAATGCAGGAAACCTAGGTTCAATCCCTGGGTCAGGAATATCCCCTGGAGAAGGGAATGGCTACCCACTCCATTATTCTTACCTGGAGAATTCCATGGACAAAGGAGCCTGGCAGGCTATAGGCCGTGGGGTCGCAAAGAGTCAGACAGGACTGAGAACTAAGCACACACACTCACCTTACAGATGAAGAAACTGAGGCCCAGAGAGGCAGGAAATCTGTCCCACAGGTCAGTGGGATGGCCAGGTCTCTGATCCCATCAGTGGTCCAGGATTCCTTCCCTTAGCATTGCAGGGTTCTGTGCTCTTTGGAAAACTGCCACTCTGAAGATGAGATTCAAGTCTGTTTGTTGTTGCCACCTCTTAGTCAACCAGCTTGCACCCCTTCCCTGAGGCTCTGCTCCCCCACCCCTCCAACCACCTTGCTCATCCTTCTGGAGTTTGGATATCCTTGGAAGAAACGAACCCTCCTCTTGGCACTGAGAGCTGTGTCCAAGCAAGGGGTGTGTATCTGGAATAATTGAGGGCTTGAGAATATGGCTGAGGATTGATGTATCATACAACTCAGACATCTGTTCTTTCATCAGATATTCACTGAGCACCAACTAGGTAATAAGCATCATGCAACAGGCTGAGATGACTGGTTAGTTTTTAGGCTGATGAGAAATAAGCAATTAGGGTGCAGCCTAGGAAGTGCCATGAGGTAAAAAACAGGAGCCATATGAACACAGGAAGAAGCCATCAAACCCAGTGTGGGCAGGGGATGAGCAGTCATGGGTGCTTAGGCCAAGATTTAGTGGGGACAAACTTTCCAGGCAGAAGAAAAGCCCCAAAACAGGTGAGGTTGGGAGGGAGATAGTGACAGAGATGGGATCAGGCCAAGGGATATTCAAGGTCTGCACAAGGCTCAGTGTCTGAAGCTCTGCCTGCTTGTGTGGGGCTGTGAGATGGGAAAGGTCGGTGGAGCAGATAGTGAAGATTCTTTGAGACATTTATGGAACTTGGGTTTTAAATGATAGGTAGTGGGGAGCCATTCCTCTTATTTAATAAAAACTTAGAGAAGACTTTGTGCCAGATGTTGTTCTAAGCTCAATATTAACCTCAGTCATTCCTTCAAGCAGTTCTTTAAATTTTTTTTTATTCATCTATTTATTTATTTATTTTTGGCTGCACCAGCTCTCTGCTGCTGTCCAAGGGTTTTCTCTAGTTGCAGTGAGTGGGGGCTACTCTACTTTGGTGGGCAGGCTTATCATCGCAGCGGTGTCTCTTGCTGCAGAGCCCAGGTTCGATGGCCCAGGGGCTTCAGTAGTTGTGATGCATGGGCTTAGCTGCTCCACAGCATGTGGGATTGTCCTGCACCAGGGATCAAACCAGTGTTCCCTGCATTGGCAGGTGGATTCTTAACCACTGGACCACCAGGAAAGTCCTCAAGCAATTCTTAGTGAGACAGATACTACTACAAAACTCATTTTACAGATGAGGAAACCAAGGCCAAGAGAAGTGAAGTCACTTTCTCAGGGTCCCCCGGGTAGTAATGAGAGAGTCAGGATTTTAAACCAGGCAGTCCGGCTTCGGGGACCATGGTCTTAGCCATTGTGCTCTGTGGCCTCGTTTACGGGTTTTTAAACAGAGTAGTGTCATGACCAGACAGAATTTTGAATAGGCCATGTCTGCAGTGAGGGAAGACCTTCCAGTGAGGAAAGGGGCCTGAGGAGCTGCTTGGAGAAAGGTGGGTGTGTCTGCAACCACCCAGAAGTGCTGTCCCTGAACCCGGAGGTCGTAGTTGCTCCCTCCACAGTGTGGGCATGGAGCATCTCTTGTCAGTTTCCTGACTATTACCATTTTAGGTAAGAAACAGACACATCTTTGGGGTGTTAAGGAGAGAGCAACAGACATAACTAAGGAAATAGAGGAGGGACAATGATAGAGTTAGATCACTGAGCTGACTGCCTCCTGAGGGCTTGGTGGAAAGCTAGAGAAGGGATCAGGTAGGCAAAAAGTAGGAAGGAGTGACATAGAGAGGGGTAGGCTCTGTCAATAGTCCATGAACCCAGGAGGTGCGAAGGACTCCTCCGGGGATTCCCAGGAGGAGAGACTCAGAGCACAGTCCCAATATGGTCAGGACCCAGATCGCACAGCCACAGAGAGAGGGGAAGCGTGGGAGGTCAGCCGTTATAGGTGAAGTCGGCCCCTCTGCCCGCTGTGAGAGCCAGGTGGAAACTGGACCGCCTCTGCCCAGCTCAGCTGTGCAGGCTGTCCACAAAGGGCTGTGTAATGCATCCTCATCTCTGCTCCTGGCCTGGCCCCTCATGGGCTGCTCCGCTTCTGGGTCAGAGCCTCTAGGGAGAGTAACTCAAGCAGACCATGAACTGGGAGCAGGCAGGAGCTCCTCTAATCTCGGTTGACCTGCCAGTGTCCAGCTTTGTCTATTCACCTGGAAGGCATCCCTCTTTCCCGCTGTGTGAAGGGGAAGTGAAAGTGGAAGTTTTAATTGCCCAGTCGTGTCCGACTCTGCAACACCATGGACTGAAGCCAGCCAGGCTCCTCTGTCCATGGGATTTCCCAGACAAGTGGGTTGCCATTCCCTTCTCCAGGATATCTTCCCAACCCAGGGATCAAACCCAGGTCTCCTTCATTGCAGGAACAATACTGTCTGAGCCACCAGGGAAGGGGCGATAGAGAAAAATGGCCAAATGGGCCTGACCCAAGAAGCTGCCATTTGTCAACCTGCCCAGCTCCAATTCCCTAACACCTGGCACAATACTTAGTATGACATCCTACTCAATAAGCATCAGTGAGTGGATGGATGAATGCCTGCAGTGTGTATAAGTCTGGCTCAGTCCAGTTTATAGCTGGGGATATTGAAGACACCAGGGATAGACAGATATGAGGGGTCAAGGATGTATCTAGAGTTTTGCATTTGGAAACCCAGACTGTGGAGGACTTGAAAGGACATCATTCCTGCTAGGGGAAGGGTACAATTGTTTCTGAGGCAGGCCACTGTCCTCATCATTTGGAAACCTCTGAAATACTCTCCCTTTTGAAATAAAGAGAAGTGACCTGTTACTTAGGGTTAAAAACTCACCTTGCAAGAAAACTCCGAAGAGTTGCCGAGTTTCGGTGGGGAGGGTGGAGGCTGTCCTTGCCTCCCTCCCCCCTGCTGCAGGCTGACTCATTCTCCTCTGCGGCAGACAGATTGTGTCTTGCGTGGGGGCGGCTCTGCAGAGCTCAAAGCTATTCCCTGAGAGTTATAGGGATTACAACCTGCTGCAGAGAACAATTGTTCTAAATGTGTTCTTTTAATGATACTTTATTTTTATGATCATTTCATTAATGGGTTCCTCAGAGGAAACAGCAGGTCCCACTGTCTTGGGAAAATCATTTGCTTTTCTCCTTGGGGGCACTTGGTCTATTGGCTCTGAATTTTAAACCTTGCAGTGTCAGGTCAGGCCTGACTTTAAGTGCCTCTGTGTCTGGCATAAGTCCCAGGCTAAAATCCCTTTGTAAGGCTGTTGTCTTGGGATCAGCATCTCTGGGCGTTTTTCCCCATGGCAGATGGTTTCATCCTGGGGTCTGATGACTTAGCAAGGCTTCCAGAGAGGTAATACTGGCTCATTATCATCAGGCTCTGTCAGAACAGAGAGCTGACAGCCGTCGAAGCCTCCAGGGCAACGAGAAGGAGCAGATATCGTGGGCGTGATTTTTCCAGGTACCAAGGCCGAACGAGCTCACCCAGACCTGGCTGGCAGGGGCTCTCACTGCTTGTGCGCTCACCCCTTAACCCTGGATAATTGCTTTTGGTTCCATTCTGTGGGAGATGTGGGCATAGTGAGCTTTCTAACCATCCGCAGCTTGCAAACCCCTGGTAGTGTGCGGTGGCCACTGGTAAAGCAGGTGCCATTCATGTCAGTGTCTGTTGTGTGAATATGAATGGGAGAGGGCTCTCAGAACAGCAAGAGCTACAGAGAGTATGACTAGGAGGCAGGCTGCAAGGAATGCCCAACTGGCTTGTTAATCCAGTGCAATTCAACAACTGTTTACTGGCTGTCTGCTGGAGGCCTGGGGCAGAAAAGTGAAAGGTAAACCCAGCTTCTAGGAGCTCACAGACTAGCAACTGGTTCCCAAAGAATTTGATTAAAGCACCAAGAGTTCAACGTCCTAATATATGAAGTGGCGGTGCGTACATGCGTGTGTGTTCAGTCACTCAGTCATGTCTAACTCTTTGCGACCCCATGGACTGTAGCCTGACAGTCTCTTCTATCCCTGGGATTCTCTAGGCAAGAATACTGGAATGCATTGCCATTCCCTTCTAAAATGGAGATAATAAAAACTTAATGGTGGTCTTGGGAAGATGTAAAGGAATAATGCATATAAATTAAACCGTTTTGTATGTGGCCTGGCACACAGTCATGCACATTACTGGCTGAAGGAATCAATGAATAAAGATGAATCAGAGACAAAAGTGGATCAAGCATGCATATCTTGCAGATTGCTATGAAGTCTAAACTGGTGTCTTAACCCATTCCCAGATGGGGGGTAATAGAGGTTAGTTTGGGAAGGGGCTGGCCTATTATCCAAGTCAGGCAGTGTTGAAATCATCACAGAGGGCGTGCTAGGTTGGACTGGAGACACAAAGTCAAAGTGTCATGAGAGCAAGGAGGCCTTAGCTGACTATTGGCATCCAGAGTGCAGTGTGGATGAGGGTCAGAGAGGAAGGGCAGGGTGAAGGGACTGTGAACAGAGAGGGTGAATGGACTTGGAGGCATGAGGCCCTACCTGCTGGGGTATCATCTCTGTTGGAGGTATGTTTACATGAGCTAGCCTTGTCTTTCAAAGCAGGTAGAGGAAGGAAGCTCCTGCCTGGAGGTGTTTACATTCATCTCTAACTCCTTATTCCGAGCACATGGTGGTGATTTAGTTGCTGAGTCATGTCTGACTCTCATGCAACCCCATGGACTGTAGCCCACCAGGCTCTTCTGTCCATAGAATTTCCCAGGCAAAACTATTGGAGTGGGTTGCCATTTCCTTCTCCAGGGGAATCTTCTTGACTCAGGGACCAAACCCACATCTCCTGCATTAGCAGGCAGTCTCCTGCCAGTTGTCATGTATAGACCATAACGAAGGACCATAAAGAAGGCTAAGTGCCAAAGAATTGATGCTTTCAAACTCTGGTGCTGGAGAAGGCTCTTGAGAGTCCCTTGGACAGCAAGGAGATCAAAACATTCAATCCTAAAGGAAATCCACCCTGAATATTCTTTGGAAGGACTGATGCTAAAGCTGAAGTTCCAATACTTTGGCCACCTGATATGAAGAACTGACTCATTGGAGAAGACTCTGATGCTGGGAAAGATTGAGGGCAAGAGGAGAAGGAGACGACAGAGGATGAGATGGTTGGATGGCATCACATCCAACAGAATGACTCAACAGACAAGAGTTTGAGCAAACTCAGGGAGATAGTGAAAGAGAGGAAAGCCTGGTGTGCTGCAGTTCATGGGGTCAAAAAAATCAGACTCGACTTAGGACAGAACAACAACAACAACTCCTGCATTTCTTTACCAACTGAGCCACCAGGGAAGCCACAGTGTTAAATTAATACCTACCTATTGAATAGAATCTTGTTTCCCTTCTACTTCTTCTGCTGGTTCTTAGCATAGTATAATAGTTCAGAGTGGGGACTGCAGGGCCAGGCTGCCTGAGTGTATATCTGCTCGGCCACTTAATAGATGTGCAGCCTTGCTGGGCAATCTCTCTTGGACTCGATTTTCTCATTTGTTAAATATGAAAAATACCTCATTGGGATATTATGAGGATTGGATGAGTTAGCATAAGTAAAATAGTACCTAAGTAGTACCTAATAGTAAATAGTACCTAATAGTACCTAATAGTAAAATAAGCCTAGAATAGTACCTCACACATTCTCAATTCTCCATAACTTTTAGGCATCAATATTATTGCTTTCACCATTGAAATAAGATCTATGGGATTCTGGTGGATAACCAAATATGGGAGTCCTGATCCAAGAAGGATCTTTGGATCTTATCCCATATTGCTGTACCCTAAGGCCCAGGGCCTAGCACATAGTAGGTGCTCAGTAAATATTGTTATTTTCAGTCATGTAGAGTGGAGTTGCTGGGGCAGAGAGGGGAAGGGTTAATTTTGAATCTATGCTGGATCTGCTTCTGTGACTTGAACCTTCATCTTGCCACTTTTGTAAGCATACTTAATGGCCTGCCTCAGGGAGATAACCTGAGCGCCCACCTGTGAAGGAAGGTAAGACTCTGACACATTCTCCTGCCCAAGGCTTGCCATTCTACGGCACATTTGCAAGGACTGAATACTCTTTTTACTTTGTTTCAAACCTCCCCCAACTTCTCTTCCATAACAGAACCTGGCAACCAGGCCCTGACAGGATGGTTATTTTGAGGCGCTAGTTTGCCTTCTTCTCGGTCAACTGGCTCCCGAATAAAGTCCCTTCCTTATCCCAACACCTCCTCTGGGATTCATTGACTTACCCTGTGGCCAGCAGAGCAAGCTCCCTCAGGAAGGTGAGGGTTTGGGACACAGGCATGCTTGGGATCCTTGAGCAAAAGATTTGGGGTCTGACCAGAAATGGGAAGTTGGGAAAGCAAGGGAGAGGGACGAGCAAGAATGACTCTGACCAGGGCCAGCTCCATCCTTGTGTGGCAGAAATCGGAGTCTGGGTCTGTGTTCAGCTTTTTACTTTGAATAGGATGGGAATTGGGATGGGGATAAATATTTCTCATCATCTGGTATCTTATCTGTAAAGTGGATATGATAATACCAAAAATATTTCCTCCTTTTCTGGGTTTGTTAGTGAGCACCAAGTGAGACTATATCTCTGAAGGTGCTTAATCAACTCAAATACCATGAAGATATTGTGGCTAGTATAATTTTCTATCTCATTGAGACTTTGATTCTCCAGCATGCCCTCAGCTTTTCCTTCTCAGGGATATTTTCATTTTCATAGATGGTCTAGGAAAAAAGTCAAAGGAATGAATGGTCAATACCACTGAAATACCACTTTTATGCAAGAGAGACTTGTGATCTTTTTTTTTAATTGAAGTATAGTTGATTTACTATATTGTGTTAGTTTCTGATTATAGCAAAGTGATTCAGTTTTATACATATAAGTATATATATATATATACCAAGTGATTCAGTTTTATACTATATATATATGTATATGTATACATATATATTTATTTCATATTATTTTCCATTATGGCTTATTGTAAAATATTGCATATAGTTGGCTGTGCTATACAGTAGAACTTTGTTTATCTATTTTATATATAGCAGTGTGTATATGTCGGAGAAGGTAATGGCACCCCACTCCAGTATTCTTGCTTGGAAAATCCCATGGATGAAGGAGCCTGGTGGGCTGTAGTCCATGGGATCGCGAAGTCGGACACGACTGAGCAGCTTCACTTTCACTTTTCACTCTCATGCATTGGAGAAGGAAATGGCAACCCACTCCGATGTTCTTGCCTGGAGAATCCCAGGGACAGAAGAGCCTGGTAGGCTGCCATCTCTGGGGTCGCACAGAGTCGGACACGACTGAAGTGACTTAGCAGCAGCAGCAGTGTGTATATGTTAATCCCAAACTTCTAATCTACCCCTCCCACCTTTCCCCTTTGGTAACCGTAAGTTTGTCTTCTGTGTCTGTGAGTCAGTTCCTGTTTCATAGATCATATTTTAGGTTCCACATATACATGATATCACATGATATTTGTATTTCTCTAGCTAACTTACTTCACTTATATGATAATCTCTAGGTCCAGCCTTACTGCTGCAAATGGCATCATTTCATTCTTTTTTAGGGCTGAGTAGTATTCCGTTGTGCACCACACATCTTACACATTCCTCTGTTAAGGGGCATTCAGGTTGTTTCAGTATCTTGGCTCCTGTGAATGTGCTGCTGTAAACACAGGGGTGCAGATATCTTTTTGAATTATAGTTTTCTCTAGATACATGCCCAGGAGTGGGACTGCTGGTTCATACAGCAACTCTATTTTTAATGTTTAAACAAAATGCCTCTAAGATGCTTCTAAATTTCCATTACTTCTTTGAACTCCCACTGCTCTTTCCCCCTTTTTTAGCCTCTTTAAGTTGTCAGTGTCATAGGGGGTTGGAGTGAGAAATCTCTCTTGAGGCTAAGTAAAGGTGAGAGCAGGAGTCAGCCTCGAGGGGTGTGGAGCACCGTGGACCAAGTGAGGACTGGTTCTGCCCAGGACGGAGGCTGATGGTTGGGAGAAGGAAGTGCAGGCTCTGTGGCTTCACTGGTTGCTGTGCCCTTTCTTTCCTCCATCAGCTGGGAAGATGCCAGGGAGACAATGGGCCCTGAAGAAATAGACTTTGATAGAAATGTCTCTGACATTTAGCCACACAGACCATTGCCCAAACATCATGAACTGCACTTAGTGAAATATACCCCTTGGATATGCTTTCACTCACAATAGGAAAATAGAACATTTTGGGAGGTTATTGATGGAGGTTTGCTTCATTTTTGAAAGTTTTTTTTTCTTTTTCTTTAACCAATGAGAGATAAACAGCATAAAGCAATTAGTCCTGAATATGAATCAATGATCTGTTCCCAGAGTAAAATTCCTCTTGTTTTCATATAAATGCCATAAATAAATTAAAAGCTACATAACATGGAGATATTGAATCTACTTGTAGACATTAAAAAATCCCCACATTGGACTATATGGGAAATATTCTTCCATTTCTTTTCTAGTGCACATGAGCCTATTTTTTTCTGGTATTGGTCAATCCTATGTAGCAAATGCATGTATACAGAAGGAAATAACTCCCTTCTCTCTTGAAAGAGAGAGTGGCATCTTTGTTTTACAAAATGGTTGTGATAGGTAAATCTGATTCTTACTTTTTACAAATTAGTGAGAAATGAGAGGAGTGAACTAAGGACAGGTGTAATTAGAGAAGAAATATGGGTTTCTTGGGAAATCATGACCTAGTTGCGTTTACCAAGCTGTTGGGAAGAGAATGATTAAGAGAGTGAGTGAATTTCAAGTGTTTCCATGTAAGTGAGGTACCTGGAAATGCCACTGTTTTTTCCTCACATAAAAATGTTTGTGACTGCCCTCCTCCTTTTTATCAACTATCAGCAATATTTGACGAGAAGAATCGGTTCAGTCTCTCAGTCGTGTCCGACTCCTTGTGACCCCATGGACTACAGCACGCCAGGCCTCCCTGTCCATCACCAAGTCCCCAAGTTTACTCAGACTCGCGTCCATTGAGGCAGTGATGCCATCGAACCATCTCCCATCTCATCCTCTGTCATCCCCTTCTCCCGCCAGAAGAATAGCACTTATATATACTTTGCCCCTCAGATTCCCTTTCCATGGCTGCTGATAAATGTGCTCATTTGCTTAAAAATATTAATTGGGAACATTTGAATTTACAGTATGATTTTTAAAGGCAATTAATGTTAAAGCTTATTTTATGTATTTATGGCTGTGCCGGGTCTTCATCGCTACATGTGGGCTTTCTCTAGTCGTGATGTGCTGACTTACTGCTCTGGCTTCTCTTGTATGTGGAGCTCAGGCTCTGGGGGGCATGGGCTTCAGTAGTTGCTGTATGTGGGCTCAGTAGCTGCAGCTCCTGAGCTCTAGAGCACAGGCTCAGTAGTTGTGGCGCATGGGCTGAGTTGCTCCAAAGGATGTGGGATCTTCCTGGATCAGGGATAGAAACTGTCTCCTGCCTTGGCTGACAGATTCTTTGCCACTAAAGAAGCTCTAAAGACAGTTTCTAGAGCAGTTTCAAGCTCACAGCAAAATTAAGAGGAAGGCATGGGTATTTCCCATGCACCTTCCACGTATGTATAGTCTCCCTCATTATCAACATCCCCCATCACGGTGATACGTTTCTTATAAGTGATGAACTTATAATGACACATCATAATCACCCCAAGTCCATAGTTTTCTTTAGGGTTCACTCTGAGTGTTTGTTTGTTTTCTTAATCATGAATTGGTGTTGGATATTGTCGACTGTTTTTTCTGCATCTGTTGATATGATCATGTGATTTTTCTTTTTTTTTAGCCTGATGTGATGGGTTGCATTAATTGATTTTCAGATGTTGAACCAGCCTTGCATACCTGGGTATATCCCACTTGTCTGTGGTGTGTAATTCATTTTTATAGATGTTGGATTTGATTTGTTAATATTTTATGAAGATACTTGCATTTATTTTCACAAGACATACTGGCCTATAGTTTTCTTTTCTTGTAGTGTTTTGTCTGGTTTTTGTATTAGGGTAAAACTGACTTCATCAAAAGAGTTAGAAAGAAATACATGCACTTTTATCCTCTGAAGGAGATTATAGAGAATTGGTGTCATTTCTTCTTTAAATATTTGGTAGAATTTACTAATGAACCCATCTGGGCTAGGTGCTTTCTGTTTTGGAAGGCTATTAATTGTTATTCAGCTCCTTAATAGACATCATTGCATACGTAGAAATGATGACACATTTCTACATATATATGAAATGGAACTTCACTCACAATTTTTTGGTGGAGGACGTTATCTTAACCACAATAGGGCTTGTCTTAGGGTACAGATATAACAGGATGAGGGCTCTTTTAGCATGAAGAAGGGCTTCTCAACCTTCATTTTTTGCTAGATAGTAATGGTTATTATTATACTGAGCAGAAACAATGCTAGTAATTGTAGGCGACACTGAGGTTAACCTTGGGGGCTGCTGATCATGTGAGGGGTCTGGTTCTGGTTCTGTGATTCTTGCCTCCAATCGCAGACCAGCAACCCTGGAGACTTGGAGCAAATGGTATCTCCTGGTACACCAGTGACCCATTTGCAGCATGCTGGTAGGAAACTCTGGCTTGAGGATCCATATGTCTTCCTCAGAGGAGAAAGAATCAAGGCTCACAAGCATTGCTGTGGAGCCAAAGATCAGGGTCAACAATGAGAACAATATTCATTTTGCTCAAGCACCGCGAGTTAAATGATGCTCTTTGAGTGCCTGTTAAATGTCATGCTCTGGGCAGTGAGCAGAGAGAGTGCACTCAGCTCAGAACTGAGGTGGGGGTGGGGTGTGTGGAGGAGGGAGCATCATTTCTGCTACTCAGGTCAGGGCCCTGAGGCCTCTGGCTGGCAGCTGGTGGCAGGCATTGACAACATCTATGATTTAGCTACCCAGGACAGGAGGCGCCAGCTTTGGCTATAGCTGAAGGCCTTTTTATGGGGACACTGGAAGCTTAATTACTTGGCAGAATTTTTGATAGCTCCAGACATCTCAGCATCAGAGTAGAAGAAAAGAAAGCTGTCTGATGCTAGTTTTGTGAGCACATGGAGACATTTCTTGGGCATTAAGCTAGGAAGTGATAGAGCTGGTCTTTTATCCAATATGTGTCTAAATTCAGATTTCATACTCTTCACTCTATCACTCTGATTCTCTGCACTCTGGGAAGACAGTTTGTATTTTGACTATTTTAAGCCTCTCTTTCATTCTCAAAAATATACACATATGCATATTATGTCATTAAAAATATGTATCTCAGTATTATTGGAAAGTAAGACCCACATTTTCTAGACAGGAGATGAAATGCCTTCCCTACTTCTTTAATGAAACTTTGGACGATTTTCATAAGGAAGAAAAGTTCAGATGAGTGTTATGGTAAGTGGACTGGACCCTTCGGTACTTCCAGCAATTCGTCCTAGAAGATTCCATTCCTTGATGGGTAGAGAAGGAAATTTTGGGAAAGTTTAAGGGGAATTGCAAGCCAGATGGCTAGATCAAGTACCCTTACAGGGTTTAACAGCTGAGTGAATTTTGTAGGAAGTAAATATGAGAAAGAATATTCTCAAGCTGGTGTTGGGAATGAAGTAATTTGAGGGATGTTTTGGGGAGATCACCTTTATCAGCACCATTAGTACTTACTGAGAGGCAGTGTGGTAAGCACTTTATACGTATATTACTTTACTTAATCATCACCATAGCTCTATGAAGTAGATACCATTAATATCCCCATTTAACAGATGATGAAACTGAGGCTTGGAGATATTGTTTTCTCTAAATGACTGGCTGGGGCTTCCCTGATTGTTGTTTAGTAGCGAAATCATGTCTGACTCTTTTGCAGCCCCAAGTCCAACTCTTTTGTAGCCCGCCAGGCTCCTCTGTCCATGGAATTTCCCAGGCAAGAATACTGGAGTGGGTTGCCATTTCCTTTTCCAGGGGATCTTCCTGACCCAGGGATCGAACCCTGGGCTCCTGCATTGTAGGCAGATCTTTACCATGTGAGCCACAAAGCATTAGGTACTTTATAAATATTATTTTGCTTAATCCTCACAATAGCTCTATAAAGTAGATACTATTAATATCCCCACTTAACAAATGACAAAGCTGAGGCTTAGAAATACTGTTTTCCCTTAAATGACAGGCTAAGGCTTCCTTGATGGGTTACTGGTAAACAATCTGCCTGCAATGCAGGAGACACAGGAGACGTGGGTTCAATCCTTGGGTCAGGAAAATTCCTTGGAGTAGGAAATAGCAACCCACTCCAGTATTCTTGCCTGGATAATCTCATGGACAGTGGAGCCTGGTGGGCTACAGTCTATAGGGTTGCACAGAGTCAGACACAACTGAACACACATGCAAATGACTGGCTAGTTAACTATGAACAATAACGATTTTGATAATAGTGAATGTTGTCTGCATGGAGGGATATTACACTGTTTGAGGGCAGATTGGGCTTGACTCAGTAAGCAGGATGATTTAGTGAAGGTTTGTGGGCAAGAAGTGATGTGTTTAGAATGGTGTTTTAGCACAATTTTCCAAACTATATAGGATATACTGAAGCAGAAAGACTGGTGACCAGTTAGGAGGATGTTGTGTGGTTTGGGGGAGAGAAGTTGAATATTTGAACTGAGTCATGGTAGGAGGTCTGGGAGCAAGGAAATTGATACCAGCAACCTTGAGGCAGTCCAAGTTAGAGGCCATGGTCCCTGAGGGAGTAATGAAGTGGGGTGGTGGGGCGGGCGGTGAAGGACTTCAGAGTGATTTCAGGGTTTCAGATTCAGACATTGGGAGAATAATTCAACAGAAGAGGGAAGTGACAAGGTAGACCTGTTTGGCTAGGCTTAAGGGCCCCAGAGAATTCTGGGTGAACTTATAAAGCAGGTGGAGAAGGTCAGGTTTAAGGGTAGAGATTTGGGCCTCAAATGTAAAGTGGTGGTGGTAGTAACTTCCTAAGTGTCTGCTCCCAGGCTGGGCATCTAAAGCCATAGGGTCCATCCTTGACCCTGACCTTTGGGAACTGGCTTGTCCACCTCACCCTTCTATCTCAGGCCTGCCAGCTAGTCCATGCTGAAATTTGGTGTGAATTAGAAAAAGCATCCTTCCCCTAAACATTTTTTTGATATCTACCAGAAAGGGTCAGAATACCTGTAGAAATCTACAATGATTATGAAAGAATAGTGCCCCCTGAAGTTGGACAGCACATCCGATAAACAGCGGTCTAGTCACCTATGTCAAATCTCAGGGTCCTGATATTTTGGCTTCGCACGCACCCTCCTCCTTCTGAGCTTTCCCAGCTAGGTTTAGTGTCTGGCTCTGGACTGGGTGTTTCTCAGTTGACTCACTAGCACTGGGGACTCTGCAGTGAGGTGTCCCAGGGATCCAGCTGTAGGGGCACCTTCGGAGGCCCCCTCAGATTCTCACTTTGCCCAAGGTTACTGAGGAAGGGAAGGCTGAACTAGTAGAAAGGTAGCCAATATCAGGACTTTAGTGATCAGTACCTTTATAGGTGGAAGACACAAGGAGACAGGAACTCATTATGTGAATAACACAGAGACCCAATCTATTGATGCACAGTTCATTACTTGTGCTACTAACCTAGGCATCCTCCATTTAACAAGCCCGGTGCAGGGGTTCTTGATCTTTAAAGCAGTCTTAATGTATTACGTAGTGCAAATGTCATATGTGTGTGTTTATTTATTCTTTAAGGACTCTTTTGTATCACTCACCCAACTAATGTAAAACTGAATTGCAAGTCTTCTGCCCCACCCACTACAGGGTTAGATATTTTCTGCTATCCTGTATACGCTCACTTGCTCAGTCTTGTCCGACTCTTTGTGATCCATGGACTGTAGCCCACCAGGCTCCTCTGTCCATGGAGTTTTTCAGGCAAGAGATACTGGGTTGCCACTGCCTTCTCCAGGGGATCTTCCCAATCCAGGGATCCAACCCACATTCCTTACATCTCCTGCATTGGCAGGGGTGTTCTTAACCATTGAGCCACCTGGGAAGCCCTTTTGCTCAGATGTTTGTTGTGTAAGTACAGGTTTTTCTCTGCTTGATTGGTGTGCATCTGGAGACCACTTGCTGCATCTTATTATTTGCTTAACATGATGAAGCAGGCCAGTAAGTACTGATAAGTGGTGTTGGTGAGCCCATCATCTCCCTATGCAGAGGGTTAAGTGGCCTCAAATACAGCTATTTGTTAACCTGTAGATCAACAGTGGAGAAGGCAATGGCACCTCACTCCAGTACTCTTGCCTGGAAAATCCCATAGGTGGAGAAGCCTGATGAGCTGCAGTCCATGGGGTTGCTAAGGGTCAGACACGACTGAGTGACTTCACTTTCGCTTTTTACTTTCATGCATTGCAGAAGGAAATGGCAACCCACTCCAGTATTCTTGCCTGGAGAATCCCAGAGACAGTGGGCCCATCTATGGGGTCGCACAGAGTCGGACATGACTGAAGCAACTTAGCAGCAGCAGCAGCAGGTCAACAGTAGGAGCTAATTGGATGGTGGAAGGATAAGGAGTGGAGGAAGGTAGGATGTTCTGCCTCAGGACAAGTCATATGACATCAAGGAGTAAAGAAGAAAATGTTTGGGAGCACAGTGGTGAATTTCTTGCTGTACTCACATACATATTGTGGCAAATTTCTGAAAATTTCTTTCTGTCCAATCTAACTTTGGTGCATTACAAAATATCAGGAACACCCAAAGAGATCTTGTAAGGTAATCAGATTGGCAAGCAGCAGAGCTTTTTAAAAAGCAAACATTACTTTGCCGACTAAGGTCTGTCTAGTCAAGGCTATGGTTTTTCCAATAGTCGTGTATGGATGTGAGAGTTGGACTGTGAAGAAGGCTGAGCGCCGAAGAATTGATACTTTTGAACTGTGGTGTTGGAGAAGACTCTTGAGAGTCCCTTGGACTGCAAGGAGATCCACCAGTCCATTCTGAAGGAGATCAACCCTGGGATTTCTTTGGAAGGAATGTTGCTAAAGCTGAAACTCCAGTACTTTGGCCACCTCATGCGAAGAGCAGACTCATTGGAAAAGACTTTGATGCTGGGAGGGATTGGGAGCAGGAGGAGAAGAGGATGATAGAGGATGAGATGGCTGGATGGCATCACGGACTCCGGGAGATGGTGATGGACAAGGAGGCCTGGCGTGCTGCGATTCATGGGGTTGCAAAGAGTCGGACACGACTGAGCAACTGAACTGAACTGAACTAAAGGTTAAATTGATGGCTGTTTGCTTAAAAAAAAAAAAAAAAAAAGGTTTAGTTAGATGAGGAGAAACCAAACCATCTAAGGATTAGGAAACAGATTAATGGTGTTGCTGAGGATTTAGGAAATGGATTAATGGTGTCGCTCACTTGCTTCCAGAATGATGCTGAGCCAAGCTGAATGAAATGCTGTCACACCAAGTTAACTACTCTTGACTGCCCACCTGAAAGGGTTTGATTAATAGTTTTATGATAAGGTGAATGGTGTTGCAAAATATTCCACATTATATTTTGTCTTATAGGTGATATTTAAAATGTTCAGTTTATTTAACTTATATGCAGAGTACATCATGAGAAACCCTGGGCTGGAAGAAGCACAAGCCAGAATCAAGATTGCCGGGAGAAATATCAATAACCTCAGATATGCAGATGACACCACCCTTATGGCAGAAAGTGAAGAGGAACTCAAAAGCCTCTTGATGAAAGTGAAAGAGGAGAGTGAAAAAGTTGTCTTAAAGCTCAACATTCAGAAAACAAAGATCATGGCATCCGGTCCCATCACTCCATGAGAAATAGATGGGGAAACAGTGGAAACAGTGTCAGACTTTATTTTTTGGGGCTCCAAAATCACTGCAGATGGTGACTGCAGCCATGAAATTAAAAGACGCTTACTCCTTGGAAGAAGTTATGACCAACCTAGATAGCATATTCAAAAGCAGAGACATTANTTCATGGGAAATAGATGGGGAAACAGTGGAAACAGTGTCAGACTTTATTTTTTGGGGCTCCAAAATCACTGCAGATGGTGACTGCAGCCATGAAATTAAAAGACGCTTACTCCTTGGAAGAAGTTATGACCAACCTAGATAGCATATTCAAAAGCAGAGACATTACTTTGCCGACTAAGGTCCATCTAGTCAAGGCTATGGTTTTTCCTGTGGTCATGTATGGATGTGAGAGTTGGACTGTGAAGAAGGCTGAGCGCCAAAGAATTGATGCTTTTGAACTGTGGTGCTGGAGAAGACTCTTGAGAGTCCCTTGGACTGCAAGGAGATCCAACCAGTCCATTCTGAAGGAGATCAACCCTGGGATTTCTTTGGAGGGAATGATGCTAAAGCTGAAACTCCAGTACTTTGGCCACCTCATGAGAAGAGTTGACTCACTGGAAAAGACTCTGATGCTGGGAGGGATTGGGGGCAGGAGGAGAAGGGGACGACCAAGGATGAGATGGCTGGATGGCATCACGGACTCGATGGACATGAGTCTGAGTGGGCTCCGGGAGATGGTGATGGACAGGGAGGCCTGGCGTGCTGCGATTCATGGGGTCGCAAAGAGTCGGACACAACTGAGCAACTGAACTGAACTGAAAGTTTATTTTGAGACTACTTTGAAAATTTTGTGATAGTTCTAGAAGAATACAGAAACCCTGAATGTTTTTACTAAATTAGAGTTGGAATGCACTGATCTTTCCATCTGTTTTGAAATTCTCATAAATTTAAGTATATATTTATGATCCTAAATCTTTATCATGAATATATCTATATCTATATATATGGGCAAAGAATATATATCTAATTATGTTCTTGAAATCATTTAGAAAATCAATTCTTATGCTGGGATTAAAACTTTGTTTCAGTGTGCATTGGCTAAGATAAATCAACTATTAATGCTGGTACCAACTCAGATTTAAAAGTAGATACAGTAAGTCTTCTTTTCAGCTTTCTGTTCCTATGCCCTGGCCCCAGCCCTTCTTACTTGTGTCTGGATCTTTCATAAACCATTCATTGGCATTCCTGCTTCCAGTCCCTCTCTTTTAATCCATTCTGAACATTTTTGCCAGGTTGATTTTCCTGGAATAGATTTATTACCAAGTATCTTATTAAGAAAAATAACAAACCAACCCTCAGTGAGTTGATAGGAAAAAATGTATTCTACCAATCTTGAAATTCAGGGCTTCCAACCAACAGAACATTCTAATTTTACTCTCATTTTCCAGATACATACAGTTTATCAAACTTTGCTATTCTATTTAGTGTGTCCCCAGCATACCTCTGTTTCTCATTTCTTATTTCCTTTCCTGTGGGACTGATGATAGTGTGTGGAATTCATCTGCTTATCCAAAACCTCCTGTATGCTGTGCCAGAGCTAAATGCTCCCTGACTATTCCTTTATCTCAGACCTGGAAGCTACTGGATTCCTTATTCCCTTAGCCTCTAGATGCTCAGCATCATGACAGAGCTTCTAATCCAACTCTGAATATTGCAATCTCCAGGTAATTTCTCCTGTCATGCCCCTCCCCCTTTCCTTTTGCCAAGTGGGTCCCAGGTTCACTTCCCTCTTTTAGCAAGCACTCTTTGGACTGTGAGTCAGGGTGCTCAGGAAGAGGATCCAGCTCTTCAGCATTTCCAGCACCAGTCAGTTCAAGTCTCTTTCCTCCCAGGTTCCAGCAGCCTTGTAAAGTCAGAGCCTGTTAGAGCCACTACTGTGTGCTGGTCAGAATGCTCTCCTGCCCCTCTGCTTGTATACACTGCCAACCCATCAGGATTCAGTATTATTCCACCAGCTCTCTGAATCCCCTGGTCCATAGTAATGCCTTCCTACTCTGAAATCCCTTTATCTCATTCACTCTTTGGGTGCTTATCACAGTCTACCTGCATTATTGAACTTTTTCTTTTTCAACCACCTACTGCATATCTTTACTTGAAAGTTCTAGAGATATAACAGAACATCCCCAAATACCTCTCCTCTGTCTAACTTGCTAATTCTGTGTTCCCTCTCTTAGCTGGTGATAGGACCATTCATTCACTCAGTCCCTCAGGCAGAAAAGTGGGGTCAACTCTGACTTCTCCCTTTTCTTCACACCCCCATCCATCTCCAATCAATCATCAAGTCCTATTTAAGACCTACATATCTATAATATGAAACAGATTCTTCTTTATCCCAAGCTTGCAGTCTCACACACTCTCACTTCTGTTATATAAAGTGAAGTGAAGTGGCTCAGTCGTGTCCGACTCTTTGCGACCCCATGGACGGTAGCCTACCAGGGTCCTTGGTCCATGGAATTTTCCAGGCAAAAGTACTGGTGTGGGTTGCCATTTCCTTCTCCAGGGAATCTTCCCAACCCAGGGATCGAACCTGGGTCTCCCACATTGCAGGCAGACGCTTTACCGTCTGAGCCACCAGGGAAGAGCTGTTATGTAAAAGACTCTGTTATATAAAAGACTCCTAATTTGTTGTTCTGGACTTGCCAGGTATCTCAGTGGTAAAAGAGTCTGCCTGCCAGTTCAAGAGCCACAGGAGATGCAGGTTCGACCCCTGGGTCAGGAAGATCCCCTGGAAAAGGAAATGGCTACCAACTCCAGTATTCTTGCCTGGAGAATCCCATGGACAGAGGAGCCTGGGGGGCTACAGTCCCTGGGGTCACAAACAGTTGGACATGACTGAGCATGCATGCACACAAGTTGCTGTTCTCTCTTCACTCTAAGTACTTTTCAATCTATTTTTTATGAAGCCAGATGATCTTATTTAAACAGCAAGTTAGTCCATGTCAACACTTAGCTGAAAAACTTTTCAGTGCTTTCCCTTCCCTTGGCCTAAATGGCACACCTACTATCCTTTATCTCTTGCTTCTTCCTGCCTCTCACTCCCAGCTCCAGCAGTACTGGACTGGGTGAGCTGCCCTGCACACTCCAGGCTACTTCTTACCTCCCCCGTGTATATGAAGGTAGGATACCTGAAACATCTTCCCTTTATCTTTTCTCTTTACCTAGACATTTTCTGGGAAGCTACTTATATGTTCAGGTATTTCCCAGGGAACAAGTTCTAATCTTCTGAGGAAGCAAATGCTCCTCTGAGATTCCACAGTGTCTGGAAATTAGCTCTGCCGCTGCTGCTGCTGCTAAGTCACTTCAGTCATGTCCGACTCTGTGCATTCCCAGAGAGGGCAGCCCACCAGACTCCACTATCCGGATTCTCCAGGCAAGAACACTGGAGTGGGTTGCCATTTCCTTCTCCAATGCATGAAAGTGAAAAGTGAAAGTGAAGTCGCTTAGTCGTGTCCGACTCCTAGCAACCCCATGGACTGCAGCCTACCAGGCTCCTCCGTCCATGGGATTTTCCAGGCAAGAGTACTGGAGTGTGTGCCATTGCCTTCTCCCTCTGCTACACAATATTAAGAGCAATAATTATGTTCATTCACTCATTTAAGTACTTACTGAATACCTATGACGGGTCAGACACTTTTTGTGCTATGTAATAGGTATTCAATAAATGATTTTTGCTAATGAATGAGTGAATTTGCCCAGCTGAATTTTAAGAGGAACACTGTTATGTTTTATGTATTTGAATTTATTTCCACTTACCCTCATGTCCTTACTCTATGTCTATCATAGTATTTTATATATAGCAATAGCTTAAGAAACACTTTTTTACATTTATTTTTACATTCAGTCTTAAAATAAAAATGTTTTGAGAAAAAAATTATCAATGATTACAAAACACCATGAAGATTTTGAAAAAGTATATAATCATACAAGTATAAATAACACAATAACATTTGTGAAATATTAACTGCTCATAAATTTGGTAAACTATGGCAAATTTTGCAGAAAGCTTGCTTGCTATAAAATGTGAATTTTGGAACCACAGTATCTGAAGATTACAGGGAATCATCTGTAACAAATAAATACAAAAGTGGAATACAGGAGCATTTTGGTAATATGAAAAAAGAAAGCTCTTAAAATATTGCTATCTGTTAAGCGAATTTAATCTAAGCAGTCTGGAAAATACTGTAGCTATTGAAAAAGACAATTTAAACATCCTCACAGGCTTTAGGCCCTATGTCTATACTACCTAATGGTTAAGAGTCTAGATTTGAGGGGTTCTAGAGTCTTCCAGATTTTACCTCGTCATATTCATAATGAAAAAAAATCTTCCAGATGATAGATTGGGAGAAAGTTTTTGTAATATCTTACACTAAAAATGGAATTAATATCAGAAACTCTTGAAAACCAAAATGATAAAGATTGCAATCCCAACCAAAAAAAAGAGCACAAGTTAGAAACAGACAATTCACGTAAGAGCAAACAAAAAGATTGATGTGCATAAAGAGATTTGCAAACTCATTAGTTACGAGAGAAAAGCAAGTTAATACAACAATGAGAAATCACTCATTGCTAATATCACTAATGCTAATCATCACTCACAATAATATCAGAAGTACTTGCATTAGCATATTAAAAATTAGGAAGTAATGCCAATTGTTGGCATGAATGTTGGGAGATAGAGACTTTTATTCACTACTGTTTGGGAAGTAGACTAGGGCAGGAGATCTGGTGAAAAAGCTGGCAGAACCTGGCCAAGTTAATTAAACACACCCTGAATAATTTGATAAATCTAGTTCTGGGTATATATAGATATATGTAAAAGAAATTCTCACCCAGGCTCATAAGGAGACATATATGAGGATATTCATCTCATGTTATTTGTGGTGGCAGGAGTTGGAGTCTATCTGGATGTCCAGCATTGGAAGAACAGAGAGGAAAAATGTGGTAAATGCATACCATGAACTACTTACTACACAGCAATTAGAAATATAGGAATAAATGTACACACAGGTGCTCTGAAAACCATAATGCTCAATGAGAAAAGTAAAGAGGGAATGCAAATTTAAAATGCACAAACACATATATGTGTCTATAAAACAATAATGTACATTTTATAAGAGCACGTACATACATTGAAGGTACACATCAAAATAGCCATTCTAACAGACGGAGGAAGGAGAATAGGGATCAGAGGGTATTCAGTACAGAGAGAGAGGAGAGAGAAACCCTTCTCTCATGTGGACGCGCATGACCCTTCTTCACCCTGTTTCTCGGTGTCTCCTTGTGTTGCCTCCTTTCAACTAGTCCACAGTATCAGAACAGGTTACATGTCTTTATAGCCAGGTCTTAATCCACATTAAGATGGCTGGTGCCATGTGTGTGTCTCATTCCTGCTTAGTACCCAGTACTATGCTTGCACACAGTAGGTATTCAAGGAATATTTGTTGAAGGAATGAATGAATGCATAATTTTATGTTGACTGACCCATGCTATAATAACAGAAAGAAAGCCAAAAGCTGAAATTATGATCTTGAAAAAAATTTTCACATAGATCTTTTCAGTGTTAAATTCCAGGCTTCATGTCAAGAAAGAAAAGTTCTTAGATTTCATTAAGGTGAAGTGTATAGAGCAGCAGTTTTATTCTCAGTGATACTCATATGTGGCACTGGCTGAACCACTTTCATATTAGGTGAAGGTGAAGGTGAATTCGCTCAGTCGTGTCCGACTCTTTGCGACCCCATGGACTGTAACCTACTAGGCTTCTCCATCCATGGGATTCTCCAGGCAAGAATACTGGAGTGGATTGCCATTTCCTTCTCCAGGGGATCTTCCCGACCCAGGGATTGAACCCGGGTCTCCCGCATTGGAGGCAGACGCTTTAACCTCTGAGCCACCAGGGAAGTCTATTAGGTAATATTAGTCATATTAGGTAATACATTTAAAATGGAGAGAATAAAGATTTTTATCTTCAGCTTTATTTTTAATGTCAGCAAGGTAAAGAGATACTACTATTCAAATGGCAAGAAATGCCTTTCTCTTTTAAAATTTAAAGCATGCATGTTATATTTTTCCTATCAAAACAGGATTTTTATGTTCTTTTATACTGGAATTTCTCAGTGAGTTTTCCTTGAGCCTGTAATATAACATTACAACCTGATTCAGAATCACATTTGACCTACAAGTATGTATTTACAATGTATTTTACTTATAACCAAATAATGTATTGCCAAAGAGATATTATAAAGGACAGAACAAATGATCCTATCCTTTCAGTGCAGGTATTGTTGATCTTTGATTTTTCCACCAGAATTCATAAATGCCCATTCACCACTACCTGCAATTGAAGGAAGTCTTATCTATGAATAAACTTTCTGAACAATCTTTTAACTGCTTCAATATCCTAGCTTCTCTTTTACTGTATTTTTTTTGGCTCATATGTATTTTAGAAAAATTTTTTCATTAGGCTTAATTCTTCTGGGAACAAACATTTTTCTAGGATAACTACTCTTCTTGGGAAATGAACACATTTTCCATTTCTAAGATATAAGATAACTTACTTAAATAGAAGTCTCTCATAGGGCTATGCTGATCAGCTCTAAAGTAACAAGACTGCAAAGCACCATTTGATTGCTTATAAACTGATTAAAAAGAGTCAAATATTATAGTCAAATATTATTATAATTTATGCAAGATAATTTGTACTTGGATAATAGTTTCTTTGGAACTGCTAAAGCATCTAAATAATCTCTTTTGGCTTTTAAATCATGTGTTACTTTCATACGCTTCCTTCCAAGTCTCTCTATATTGTGGTCTTAAGCTCAATTCTTTCTTGGACAAGCACAGAACTCACTCTAGTATGCATAATGCCTCACTTTACTAGATCAGCTCTTTATTGATCTGAAAAGCCAGGGTCCTGAGATTGATATATGGGATTCCCAGGTGGCTCAAGAATCCACCTGCCAATGCAGGAGATGTGGATTTGATTCCTGGGTTGGGAAGATCCCCTGGAGGAGGAAATAGCAACCCACTCAAGTATTCTTGCCTGGAAAATTCCATGGACAGAAGAGTCTGTCTTAGGCTGGCAAGGAGTAGCAGCACAGGTTGGCAAAGAGTCAGACACAACTCCGTGACTGAACAGCACACGTGAGACTTATATACATGAAATAGGTAATTAGAAGAGGACTTATTTCACCACAAAAAAATATCTATTAGGTAGAGTGTGCTGATTCATAATAGTGGAAATTTACAAACAGGTATATTCTGTGTAGAAGCCTGCTGCTGCTGCTGCTAAGTCGCTTCAGTCGTGTCCAACTCTGTGCGACCCCACAGACGGCAGCCCACTGGGCTCCGCCATCCCTGGGATTCTCCAGGCAAGAACACCGGAGTGGGTTGCCATTTCCGTCTCCAGTGCATGAAAGTGAAAAGTGAAAGTGAAGTCGCTCAGTCGTGTCTGACTCAGCGACCCCATGGACTGCAGCCCACCAGGCTCCTCCGTCCATGGGAGTTTCCAGGCAAGAGTACTGGAGTGGGGTGCCAGTGCCTTAAACCCAGTCATTGCAAAGGAAGAAGCCAAGTCTTACAAAAGTAAGACCTGAAATGATAGGATTGATTGCCACTGTCTTGAAAAGGCCACCACAAATCCTATAGGAAAACAGACTACATTTCATTTTACAGATTAATTTGTTTAGTATCATATAATGAAAATTAGATCCTGCTAAAAGAGAGACTCCAAAAAAAGCAGAATGTTTCAGGTAACAAACTCTTTGTCTACTCTGGTTTTTAGAAGTGATAATTAAGAATTGATTGCCTATCTTGATTCTACATACTACCTGCTTGATTCTATACTATACGGCTCGATTCTATATACTACCACCTTTCCTACTCTTTCCCACCCCAGAAAAGAGATTAAAACATGCTCACAAGCAGGAAAAAGATTAAATGTAACATTTCTCAAATATTTGAGAAAGTGAGATACCTGAGGTATAGGCTTCTAAAACCACTGCAACTCTCTAGAACAACACAAAATCTGGTAACAGCAACTGCTTCTTTCTTGATACATTTTTGATGGTTTGAAATTATCTATGAAATGGTAGGATTGTTAACTAGATACCCCAAAAGTCAGTGTGCTATTAGGCTGCCAAAATATCTGCATACTCTCAAATCTATAGAGAAGATGATGACATCATTGGCATCGTGCATCAGCGTAGTCACTGTACACTCAGAAACTTACTCACTTTTCAGTGCTAAACTTGAGAAATACAGGCAAACTTGAAATTCATTTGGAGGAGTAGAATCAAAGTATTTGGAGACTTCAACAGTAAAGGCAAAAAGGAGGAAGACTAAAAAGGAAACTTAGGTAGGATATCAGAACTGTCTTTGAAGATATGGAAACCATCATATGAGAGTTACATGAGTCTGACGAGTAAAACTAGACCAATGGTTGGAAGCCACGGCAAGTAAAAAACAAATCATAACCAAAGCTCGTGGAAAGACGAAGTAAGTATCCTTAACTTTAAGCAGTGAATTCCCTGTCCCCGGATGTGGTTAGCATAGTACAATGGCCCAGGAAACTGACAGAAGATTCAAGCAACAAACGGGTAGTTGGATTAGATGGTACCTTCCAGTTCTGGCATTGAATGATCTCTAAAGCAAAGTGATGAATGAGTCTTTTGTCTTCAAAGGGAGATTCATATTAAAAACTGGCTTGTTATGAAGCAGGGATCCAAAGCTGGTGCTCCGGGACAACCCAGAGGGATAGGGTGGGGAGGGGAGTTCAGGATGGGGGATACACATGTATGCCTGTGGCCGATTCATGTTGATACATGGCAAAAAACATCATAACATCACAAAACAATTATGCTCCAATGAAAATAAATTAATTTTAAATGTTTGTTTCATAATTTAATAATTAATAAAAATATACTATCTTGAATTATAATTTTGCACCTATTATTTAGTATTAATTATATATGTGGATATATATACATGTAGAACATATATTTCTTGCTTTTCATGTTGACATTTAGCCAGGATTTTCCAGAGTTTATGCTAGAAATCAAAGAATGCTATGATTTCATTCTTTTGGACCACTAGGGAAATAACAGGTCCAGTTCAACAATAAGGAGGTATCAGAGGTAACGGGAGCACCCTTAGGGAGTACACAATACTGCCATCCCCGGGTCAGGAAGATGGGCCAATGACCTTGTGACAAAAGCCCAGCAATTTATTCCCCATCAAGATCTAAGCACGTACATGCTAGAATGTTTCTCTAACGCCAAAAGTTTTAAGAGGGAAGATGTTCTTTTTCAGTTCCTTTTTCCCATTTCTACTTCTGAAAACACACTGGAGGCTTCCTTTCCTTTCTCTGATTTTCATAGAAATAGCTATCCGGTAGAATAACTTATAAAAATTCTGGTTGTTTACTGTTCTTAGAATAATTATCAAAAAGCTGATTCACAGTAAACCTTTTGAAAGACAAAAATATAATTTAATTTAGAAAGCAACTAAAGTTAAGGAAGACTGAGCAATTTGTAGACATGGGCAAACCAAAACTTAGGAAAGGCCAATATTTGTAATTCCCAAGACTAGTTATGCTCACTAGCAATCCCATACAATTGTTCTTTTTCTTTCAAGACTGTAAAAGAATGCATAATTTTAAAATATGATTTGTTTATTGTAGAAAACCTGGAAAATACTGAAAAGCCTAAAGAAAAATAACCTTCATACTTTCACTACCTGAATGAAGGAAACTATATTTTGGTATTTTATTATTATTATCTATAACTAAATTTAATGAAAACTGAATCATGCTCTATAATTTTATGCCCTTTTAAAAAATTTACACATTGTGAGCCTTTTCTCAGGCAAACATTGCAAATTCTCATTTAGATATGATATTTCTCTACAATATCCACTGAGATTTGAATTATTTCACACCTCTCAGATTGGGCACATAATATATCTCACTTGATAGATTTTGAATGTTTCATGCATGGGAAATATATAAATTTTATTTACATTTTGCAATCTAGGACTTCTATAATGCCTGGCACATAATGGATACTAGATATGTTTATTATTTACTCTTTGTGAATTGAATACAAAAAAATTAACCTGAAATGAATACTGAGAATATTGAAGAGTTTTTAGCTCAGGACAGCTCCAGATTTAAAAAAAAATAGATAACTACATACTTAGATGACTATACACACATGCAGACACATACCCTCTCTAAACAACTCAAAGTCCTGTATCTTTCATAAAACTTTCCCTGACAAATGGCACCCAAGTTGAAGTCCCCTTTCTGTAACTTTCATTAGCAACCAGTAAGCACTGTTCTATTGAACAGATGTGTTGCTGCTGCTGCTGCTAAGTCGCTTCAGTCGTGTCCAACTCTATGCTACCCCATAGATGGCAGCCCACCAGGCTCCTCCGTCCCTGGGATTCGCCAGGCAAGAACACTGGAGTGGGTTGCCATTTCCTTCTCCAATGCGTGAAAGTGAAGTCACTCAGTAGTGTCCGACTCTTCACAACCCCATGGACTGCAGCCTACCAGGCTCCTCTGTCCATGGGATTTTCCAGGCAAGAGTACTGGAGTGGGGTGCCATTGCCTTCTCCGAACAGATGTGTTAGGCTCTGCCAATACCCATCCTATAAATGATCATTTTTGATGACTCCTAAATCCCTCATACTATATATGCAACCCAACCCAGTCCCCTAACTGGTGTATCAACTGCCTCCTAGGTTTTTCCATAGGAATTTCAAAACTCATCATTCCCAAGATGTAAATGGTATTTCTCTTCTTGCCTTCATTTCCTGTTGTGATAAATGCTTCTACTATGCTATAGACTAAATTGTGTCCCTCCCTTAGATTCACATGTTGAAGCACCAACCCTCCAGTGTAAAAATATGGAGAGATGGGGCCTTTGGGAGGTAATTAGGTTTAGATGAGAGTGGGGCCCTCGCGATGGAGTTAATGCCCTTATAAGAAGGGACAACAGAAAGTGCTTTTTCTCTCTCTCCCAAGCATTAGAGGACATAGTGGGTAGGTAGCAGTCTGCAAGCTAGGAAGTGAGCTCTTGGAGAATTAAATCAGCTGGCACCTTGATCTTGGGACTTTTCTGCCTCCAAAACTGTGAGAAACAAATCTCTCTTGTTTAAGCCATTCAGCCTATGGTATTTGCTACAGCAGCCGGAGTAGGCTACAACAGGTGCTAAAGCATTAAGACATCCCAAATATGGAAAACTTCCTAGATTCCCCCTCACATTCACTTATCACATCTAATGTCTGCAGTTTAATGCTATTGTACCAATTTAGATTTCCTAATTTTGATATTATACTATATTTATTAAAGATATTACCACCAGGGGAAGCCGGATGAAGGATATATGAGACACTATACATTATTTTTCAATTTCCATAATTATTTTACAATAAAAAAGTTATTTAAAAAAACCCTTCTGTATCATTTCAACCCCTATTAAGACTTTCTGACAAAGAAGTGTGTGTGATATTGAAAGGTATTCACTGTTAAGGGAAGTGTGTTGGATTCAAGACTGATAAATGTTATCAAAGTGAAGACTTAAAGAATCTGTCTGGCCTTACCTTTCACAGAATATCATGATTTCTAAGTAGTAAAAAATACACCTGAAATCTGATTACACTTCACTTCCTTAATTCCTTATAAAAATCATTTAAAACAATTCAATAGAAATGCAAGAATGAAAGGAAAACCTTCAGCCAAACAAAATGGATTTCATGCTAAATGCTAAGTTGCTTCAGTCATGTCCGACTCTGTGCGACCCCACAGGCGGCAGCCCACCAGGCTCCCCCATTCCTGGGATTCTCTAGGCAAGAACACTGGAGTGGGTTGCCATTTCCTTCTCCAGTGCATGAAAGTGAAAAGTGAAAGTGAAGTCGCTCAGTTGTGTCCGACCCTCAGCGACCCCATGGACTGCAGCCCACCAGGCTCCTCCGTCCATGGGATTTTCCAGGCAAGAGTACTGGAGTGGGGTGCCATTGAGTTCATGCCTTCACATAAAACTTTAAGAAGCACACAATGTTTTTCTTTTAATGTTGAAAGCAAAAGATTCAGTTTTCAAGTAGGTACATATCTAAATAAAAATAAAGTTAATTCCCTATGCTAGATTTGAACATAGTGATAGAACAAAAGACTCTAGCTTTGAAAAGTTTCAGTTTCACCTACAGCTTTATTTTCTAAGGCTATTTTAACTCTGCCTTGATATTTCACTAGCAGCAGGAAACTATTTTCCTGTCACATCACTATGTTCTTTGAGATTTATTCTTAAACACACTATAGATTATCATCATTATATTGTTCATATTATAAGCAATGAATAGAAATTCTCACAGTGGAGAGAAATAACAAACCACAGTACCATGTGTCTACATTTTGAATTCTTTTGGAATTTACAAGAACATGTATTTTCTACACTTAAATTTCTGCAGAGGTGGCCCGAAGAATTCTGCATAGAGTTGGCCTCATGAAATCTATGAAGTTTGAAAAGGCAAGAGTCATATAATGACTTTTGCATGGATTATCCTTTCTCCAAAAGCAACCATTTGACTTCTTGTAAGAGAAAGCATGTTAAAATCTTATAACTTAAGACCTGAGACTAATTATGGCTTTGTTCTATTTCTCGATCTGTCACTACTGTCTTCTCATCCTTTCTTTTTCTCAAACCTTTTGTGAAAATAGCTCTTCCCTCTATTTTCCTCAAGATATATTTTCAGTTTTATCATATTCTTTCCTGCACTTTGGAAAAACTAGTTGGTTGCTGGAGTCATGCTAGGGGTATGGCCTTCTGAGGCTGCAAGACCTTTCTTTTTGGACCCTGACTTGATCCTACAATAAGTAAAAGGACAAGGAGATCGGCTATCAAATATTCTCTGTTTAGATAATGAAAACTATCTGGCCTTATGTGGAGAAGCTTCCTGCACTACAACTCAGCAAAGTGTGAGTAGGCGAGGTCTAAAGAACAAACATATGTAGCTGATGGAAAGTATTAACACAGAGGGCCAGAGGTTTGACTACTAATATGAAGGGCCACAAAGAGCCCTGAGAATTCTGAGACTAGAGTAACATTGGTTAGTCAGTCCTATAGGCAAAGAATTATCACCACCCCAACTTTTTCTTCCTCTTCTACTTTCAACCCTGGAAATGCTAGAAATTAGATCCCTGAGAGTAAAGAGTAGTAGAAATATAACTAAGGAGATCTTTAGTAAGGGAGAAAACCATTTCCTATGTTTAACTTTTAGATGTTGATTACTTTTAGGGTTTTAATGATAAATTGTTTTAATGTCTACTTATATCTCATAGCTGAAGGCTCTCTGTAAGTATAATGTATAATAATGCAAATAATGCACTATTTGCATTAGTGCATTTGGTCAGGATTTTGGGCTACAGATGACACTGAGCTAAGCAAACATAGAAAGAAAGACAACCTTAGGCCCTCTGGAAATAACACCTATATATTATTTAGACATTATAATTCTAATCAGAAAATAAAAAAAAAACTTAAAATGACAGCCTTGAAAGGTTACAGAGATCAGGGATACTAAAAAATTTACGTATAACCCATTACTAGCAGGAAGGAAAGCTTGCTGCAAGATTTTATGCTTTATTCTCAGGGGTTACTGAGTTGAAATTAAATTCCTGGTATGAAATGTAAATGTTAACTGGAGAAATTTAAACCATATTTTTATTTATTAATATGCATTAAAATAAATAAATATTCATTTATTAATATGCATAAAATAAAATTTCATTTATTCATATGCATAAAGAGAAATACATAAGGTAATTAGACTTTACACAAACCAGGGTTAAAGCTAAAAATACTCTACAAGTTATCACTCAGAACAGATGCTAACCAGTGCTTTTGGTACACACAAAATGGCAGAAGTAAAACAAAAAACTATTTGACCACAGCTCATGAATTTTCTTTTTTTCTTCTTTATTATAAACTTTTGTGAGAATCTGACTTCTTACCATGCTATGTATGTACACGCCTCTCAACTAAAAAGTTTCTTAAACATAGTACTTTACAAAAGAGGTAGATGAGTCTCAACTGACTTGTTCTTGATTACTTCCAAAATCTATCTTTTATTTGCTAAAAATTTCTAGGAAGTATAGCACTTTATCTTAATTTTTACTGAACCTTTTAGGATTAACCAAAATAGAATAAAATAAAAAGTCATTCAGTAGCAACTACAAAACACTGAAAATCTGGAAACAGTTCCAAACCTAGATATTGAAGAGAAATCATAGAGGCTTAGGCCCACAGTCAGTGTGCACTTTCATACTGAGGCTATCAGAAATAGCATTTATGACTAATCAAGTAAGACATATCTTACTATCAAAGTAAGACATATCATACTATCAAAAGAAATACCAGCTTAGATATCATTAGAAAGATAAAAAATTATAATAAACGGTGTTTTATTTCTGACAGTTTTCTTGCTGGGTGACGAGTAACTCAAATTATATAAAAAATAATTACAAACAAGGCTGAGTATAGATGCTTTAAGAATAATCGTTTCTAAAGAAGATAAAATCTTTGCACATGAGAAGCATATAACCTAATTCAGTACAAGCAATCTAAGGACAGTGTAGACGTGATAACCTTGAGAAAATACAGGCCATCAGAAATATTGTCTATCTAAACTTCATGTCATAGCACTGTTATCTTTTTTGTCCATGGTACATAGAGAACCTGTTTTAAAAAAATCACATTATATACTGTTATCTACATAGTGAGGTAGAATACAGGTTATGACATAAACAGCACATTTTAAAAATTTCTCTTTCCCCTTTCCTTCCTTCCTCCCAAAACTTTCCACGAGGTTAAAGCGTCTGCCTCTGATGCGGGAGACCCAGGTTCGATCCCTGGGTCGGGAAGATCCCCTGGAGAAGGAAATGGCAATCCACTCCAGTATTCTTGCCTGGAGAATCCCATGGGCGGAGAAGCCTAGTAGGCTACAGTCCACAGGGTCGCAAAGAGTTGGACACGACTGAGCGACTTCACCTCACCTCACCTCACCTTTCCTTCCTTCCTCCCAAAACTTTCCACGTTTTCATAATCTTAGATCAGCCCATACCAAAAGCAAGATACTTCAATCCAGACCAAACCCTGAGGAAACCAAAACTGAAAAAGACACATGTACCCTAATGTTCATTGCAGCACTGTTTACAATAGCTAGAACATGTAAGCAACCTAGATGTCCATCAATAGATGAATGGATAAAGAAGTTGTGGTACATATACACAATGGAATATTATTCAGCCATAAAAAGGAATGCATTTGAGACAGTTCTATTGAGGTGGATGTAGAGTCTATTATACAGAGTTAAGTCAGAAAGAGAAAGATAAATATTATATACAACGCATATATACAAAATCCAGAAGATGGTACCGAAGAATCTATTTGCAGGGCAACAATGGAGAAACAGACATAGAGAACAGATTTATGGACATGGGAAGAGGGGAGGAGAGGTGAGATGTATGAAGAGAGTAACATGGAAACATACATTATGCAAAATAGATAGCCAATGGGAATTTGCTGTAGGTCTCAGGAAACTCAAACAGGGGCCCTGGATCAACCTAGAGGGGTGGGATGGGGAGGGAGGTGGGAGGGAGGTTCAAGAGGGAGGGGACTTAGGTATACCTATGGCTGATTCATGTTGAGGTTTGACAGAAAACAACAAAATTCTGTAAAGCAATTATCCTTCAATTAAAAAATAAAAAACAAAAATAGAAATTAAAAAAGTAACAATATTTTTCTCCGTAAAGATTCCCATAATATAAGACTTCTATTGAGTGTTATAGGAAGCTTTTAAAAAAAAAAAATGCTGTTTTCATAGTTTTTAGCTCTACTCCAGACTTCAGGAGATATCTGTACTGACAGAACTTGGAATGCTTACTGCTTTCCCTGAAAGTCCTCCAGTGGTAAAAATACATATAATTAATGAGACTATCAAATGTAGACTGTAGATTTAACTCTCTTACACATCATTAACCTAGTTATTTTAAGAATGGTGGTGTTTGCATGCTTCATTGCTTCAGTCATGTCCAACTCTTTGTGACCCTATGGACCGTAGCCTGCCAGGCTCCACTGTCTATGGGATTCTCCAGGCAAGAAGACAGGAATGGGTTGCCATGCCCTCCTCTAGTGGATCTTTCCAACCCAGGGATTGAACCTGTGTCTCTTACGTCTCCTGCATTGGCAGGAGGGCTTTTTACACTAGTGCCACCTGGGAAGCCCATTAGATTAGGTGCCACTTTAGACCAAATCATTCCCAGTTGGATCACTGTACCTGTACTTCCTACAATTCTTTTTCTCTATCATTGATTGCAATTTTCTTCCTCCTACTATACCTCTCATCTCACTTATCAATGCAGCTAGTTCTGTGTGGTCTCTTCATGGTTCAGTGAAAGAATGGAGGAGAGACTGGAATGGGGCTAAGAAGGCCGCTTTAGTCCTTAGTCATCAACTTAATGAAAAACTGTGACCAGAGATCTACAACTAGATAATCAAAGAAAGTTTGTCCTCTATTTCTCCCATCTCTATGTTTTCTTAGAAACATATGTTGCAATTTAAATTTGGGGATGTTCAGGTATTTTCCACAGTATTCCAAGGAATTAACTCCAAGATATGCTTCATAGACAAAGGGTTAGTCAAAGTGAGTCAGAGAGAAGTTACATATCCTTTCTTTATAAAAGTCACAAAGTACATAATCATAGCGAAGGGAAAAAACATATTAAAACTATTTAACCCATATTTTCTAAACTTATTTGACCACAAAGCCCTATTTTTCTGCTTATCATCTCTTGGCATCCAGAGACTGACTGTTCTGTGGTATACAATTCAGGAAATGCTACTTTGGGTGAAAATATTTTCCATTTTCACACCTGATATTGCCCATTTTTAACCAGTAACACATTTAAATAAACAAAGTTAGAATGCCACAGGCATATAAAACTTTATTAAATATGCTTCTGATTACTTTTTCCCTTGTTCCTGTCACTTTGTTAATTCACTATTAAAATTTACTCTTTCATGTCTCTGAAAATATTAATAGCTGGAAATAGATCTTATATTGGCAAAAGACCCAATGTCATATCAATACATTAAACAGTGTAATGACCTTAAAAAGCAGTGAATCATAGATAAAAGTTTATGCTTCAAAGAGTTACACAGGATACAGTACAAAGGAAAACTGAATTTTGCTTTCTTTTTTGACAACATGAGTTATGTAAGCTTGGGGTTGGGAAGGAAAAAAATTCAGCTTTTTCTATTCCCTCCTCTTTTAAAAAAAAAGCAGAGAGTCATACTGGTCTATTTTCTAGAGTAGCAGGGAACAAATGCAAAATAATTTCTGAACATATCTTAAATCAATGCTCCAATTAATCTGTGATAGACCTAAGCAGATGCACCTTGAAAGTGCACCTGGAGGAGACGATTATTTTCAGAAGATCTGAGGTTGTATTTAGGAAACCTGAGGAAAAAGCTAGTAGAATAATGTATTAACTAAGAATTAAGTATATGAGAAAAAAGTATTAAAATTAAGCAGAGTTCATTAGGTGGCCTGATACAAGATTTAAAGCACTATTTAAACCAATAATTTTAACAGAAGAATGCCAAAAATAACCAGTTAGGAAATGTAATAGAAAAAAGCCATGATATTTACAACAGTAATATAAGTTACAAAATACCTATGAATAATGTTAACAAGTTATGTCCAGAAGCTAAATGATGAAAATTATGTAATGTTACTGAAGGACTTGAAGCCATGAATCAATGGAAGGACATCTTATGAGTCTAAATAGGAAGAATCAACATTATAAATATGTCAGTTTGCCCCAAATTAGCCTAAATTTTGATGTAACTTTAACTAGACAGTTTACCAAGTACAGAAAACATGGGAGTTTAGACAAGAGAATATTGAAAATGAATAACTGTAGTCTTGCCCTACAAGTTAGTATAATGAATTAAAAAGCTAGAATAGTATTGAAAACCTTACGGTACTATTTTAACTACTAACATTGATAAAACAGAGTAGAAAATAATCTGGGAAAAATAAAAAAGGACAATTTGATACATATAAAGAAAAAAAGGCGGGGGGAGGATTTAGCAGAAATAAAGTTTGGATTATTCAGTGAATAACCTAGGTCCAGCTATTTGGAAAAAAAAATGTAGATTTCTAATTTTTTTACTGTCTACAAAAGAAGTGTATGTATCAAAGATTTAAACTCATAAAAACTTTATACAAACATCTGAGAATAAAAATATAATGATATTTTTACAGTATTGGAGAGGAAAAGGGTTTACTAAATATGATGGCACAGAACTAGGAAAATGGGTAAAAAAAACTGTACAAATATTTCATAGGAAAAAAGAAATAAAAATGGTAAATAAACCAATAAGTGCACTGAAATATTTGTTCTATCACCAATAGTCAAAGAATGCATTCAGTATTTATTGAATACTGAATAAAATAAAAATGAAAATTTATGCTAAAGTAGCAAAGATAAAAAAAAATAAACACTAGTATGACCAAGAATGGGCAAAAATGAGCTCTCTCATATTCCCTTAGACAGGATATAAATAGTGCAATTCTTATGGCAAGTAATTTCCAGAATTAAAAATGAGCACACCCTTTTAGCAAGTTATTCTACTTGCAGGAATTATCCTACAGATAAGTTAGACAGCATATTAAGAAGCAGAGACATTACTTTGTCAACAAAGGTCCGTCTAGTCAAGGCTATGGTTTTTCCAGTAGTCATGTATGGATGTGAGGGTTGGACTATAAAGAAAGCTGAGCGCTGAAGAATTGATGCTTTTGAACTGTGGTGTTGGAGAAGACTCTTGAGATTGCAAGGAGATCCAACTAGCCCATCCTAAAGGAGGTCAGTCCTGAGTATTTACTGGAAGGACTGATGCTGAAGCTGAAACTCCAATACTTTGGCCACACCCGATGTGAAGAGTTGACTCATTTGAAAAGACCCTGATGCTGGGAAAGATTAAGGGGATGACAGAGGATGAGATGGTAGGATGGCATCACTGACTCAATGGACATGGGTTTGGGTAGACTCCAGGAGTTGGTGATGGACAGGGAGGCCTGGTGTGCTGCAGTTCATGGGGTCACAAAGAGTCAGACATGACTGAGCGACTGAATTGAACTGAACTGAAGTTAGACATAGGTTGTATCTGTATAACGATGTTCACTACAGCACAGTATAGAAAAAGCTTAAATGTCCCTCAGTAGGTCATGATGTTAAATCTATGAGGTAAAAGAGTATTTAATAGAACTCCCTGAAAGATAAGAGAAATCTATACATAATGATGTGTGAAGATTCCAAAATACATTTGTAAGTGAATAACCCAAAACAAATTGCAATAGAACCTGGAGAATGTATACTGAAGTATGAATAGATGAAAGTTCAGATGATTAGATTATGGAACAAATTATTAACAGTGTTTATCTTCTGAGATCAAAGGGAAGGATGTGGTTAAGTGAAGAAGCAACTTTTACTTTCTGTTATAGGTGTTTGTATTATTTTGTTTCTTAAAAAGGAAAAGCATTAAAAAAAAAATAAAAACACAGAAAAGTAAATATCTTTGATGCATATTTTCCTGGACAGACAAGGTGATGCTT
>SJYT01061286.1:922839-946667 GCA_006410635.1 Cephalophus harveyi | reverse complement strand
CTATCCACTTACTTTAATGGCTCAGTTTACTTAACAACAAAATAGAAATCTTTGTGTAATAAGTAATTACTGGTTACAAGAAATTCTGAATAAAATACTATATTTTATTTTATGAGGTGAAAATTGACTCTCCTTTACATTATTATTAATAAAGGCTAGTCAGATTATAGGAGAAATTTATCAGTACAAATCCAGAAAACATCTTCTTAGACTCCACCTCAATAAATATTAAACACAAGCATGCACTGAGTAATTGCCAGAAGCTTACCATTATATAATAAAGATCCAATTATCTCATCACATTGAGGTTGCATATATACTCGGTATTACCAAACTATTAAAATGTAGGTTTGTTGTCTTTGAAATAAAAAGATAACCAAGAAGATTCTGATCCTTAATTAGTAGGAGACATCTACTTTGCTTTTTGTAAAGATTAAACTGAGCTGTTTTTATTTATGCCCAGACTCCCTAGGTCTAATGACACAACAGCAAAAATAGGAAGGCCATTAGTCATATCAGGACTATAGTTCAACAACCAAGAAAGTCTATTCGGGTAAATGTCTAATAATTATCACACCATTTATCATGGTATTCCCTGCCAAGACACTAGTGCCCTTAATAAAAGAAAACCCCAGTTTTCCCAAACCAGCAATATTGCAAGAATTTCCACAGGGAGAGGCACAATTTGAGCATAGTTTCTCTTAGTACTGAAGAGCGTCTTTGAGATTTTCCTGCTAACTGCTATTGCCCACCACCACACTGAACCTCTGCCAACCCTGTTTAAAGTATGTATGATGGAGTGTCCAGTTTTTCTTAACTCTGAGACACAGTACAGAGGTGACTGGAACAGTAAAATATGATTTCACAAATGCTTGTAATATCAACAAAAAAATGTAGATTTTAACATAAAACTAGATAATCGCCTTTATAAAATATGGCTCACTGTTTCCAGGGTTCTGTGGTAAGCAGAATTTTAAAGATGTCCCACTAAAATTCCTAGCCTCTCGTTTTTAAATCAAATACGAGCCTCGGTGCTGATGTTAAAACTAGGAGATTGTCCTGGATCGCCCGCATGAACCCAGTGGAATTAAGTGAGCTCTTAAGAGAAAGGCAGAAGAGTCATTTATAGAGCTATATCAAAGGAGGGAAGTGAAGGAGCGATGAGGCAGAAGGAGAGGTCAGAGAGACTCGGAACCTGATACGAACTGGACCAGCTGTTGCTGGCTTTGACAGTGGAAGAAGCTCTCTGCCAACCAAGGAATGCAGACTGCCTCAAAAGTTGCGCATGACCCCATCTGACAGCTAGCAAAGAAATGGCGACTTTGGGCCCATAGCTGCTTGGAATGAAATTTTGCCAACAACTAAAGATCCATGAAAGAAATGAGGCTGAAAGAGGATTCACTCCCAGAGCCAGCAGAAACAGTCCTGTGAACACCTTGATTTTGGTCTTGCCAGACTCTAAAGCAGGTAACCAGCTGAGCCATACTGTACCTGGACCCTAACAAAAGAACACATTTGAGAATAAATTTGTGCTGTTTTAAACCTCTAAATTCATGATAATTTGTTACAGTAGCAACACAAAACTAATATAATCTTCCAGACTCTAGACCATCTAAGTGAGTTGCCTTCTTCCATGTGGTAGATCCCATCCATCACTAGAGTTCCTAATCTGTAGCTTTTATATCTTTCTTTAAGTCTGGAACCAAGAAAGCAAGGCCCAGAGAGAAAAATGCATTATGGAGATACGATTACCAAACACTGCTTTGCCTCAGTCTGCTACAACCTTATACATGTATTCAGTGTGTGGTTCTTCCTTCTTTGCCTGGTAACTAATTCGAAGAGATCTTTAAGCATTGTTATTTTACCTTTACAATTGTTTATGTTAGGAAAACTTTTCAGAAGCACTTCATCTTGATTGACATGTAAAAGCTATACATTGAGCATAAACTTGTGATATTAAACAAAGTTTCAATTTAGTTCTGAAAAAAGTAGATAGTACATATGTTATATAAATTTGCCATTTCAATGTACTCCTTCTGAAAATAGCTACTATATAGACAATAGCTATGGATTTAAACAGAAATTTTCCTAGTAAAAAAGGCAACATGATCACATTATTAAAGAACTAGTTTTGATCTTTGTTTTGTTATTAATATCATTATGCAACCTTGAGAAAGTCACATTTTTTAAGCTTTAGTTTCATAATCATGAAACAATCTCACCAATAAACATAGTTGACTAACTCATAAAATTTTTCTGTGCACATGTGGATATTGATAAATCAATATAAACTCGCTTGTTGAATCTGTGACATTTCTTAGATACACCAAATAACCGTACTGCTTGTAGTTAAGCAAATATTTCTAAAGGTTACTAATAATAAAACAAGAGGAATACATAAAACCACATGCTTTCTGCCCTTTAGTTATTAGTTGAAAAGTACATATAACTTCTATATGGTTCAGAAATATTGAGAAAGTATGGTGGATGTAATATGACTACCACTTAATAATTTGATAAATTTATTTGTTTAAAAATAAAATTATCATATAATGTTTATGTATCTCTTCATTATGCCTTACCTTGCCTCTCCACAGCTATGGTGATACTATTAATTTCACAATGGAAATAGTTTCTAAACTTTTACATCAAACAGGAGAGAATAAATAAACCAATAGCTTGAAGCAGCAGAATTAAAGCCAGAATTAAGTTCTCACTATGTTACAAAGCCAGGCCAGGACTGGTATAATGGAATAGATGGCAAGCATGATGATGGTGGTGGTGGTAGGTGGTTGGTGTTATAGTCTAATCAGAGAAAATTTCTAACTTGTTCTTGATTTGGCATGTTATTACAATCAGAAGAAAAATGCTTGAGGAATCTACCTACTACCTTAGTTCTTTGGAAGAGTTTAGAATGCAAGATGGGAAAAGAAACCAGAGCTGGAGATACAGGTAAGGACATGAATCAACCAGCCAAGAAGCCAGAAGGGAGTGAGCACGCGCAGACAGCACAGCTGTAAGCAAGCGAGTAACAGACGTGACACTGTGGGGCCGAGGACTCGTGATACTGGTACATTTCCTGTCTCAGAACAAGATGACAGTGAGAATGAATCTGTCATCCTGAGAAGCTGAACGGGTTTTGGAACATAGCTATGGATTTTATGCCTGTCCCGTGACAAAGAGGAATATGCAGCTGGGCTCAGTTCTACTTCCCTTTCAGGGGAAAGAAAAGTAAAAGAAGAGAACATACATTAGTGACCGGTTGCCTCTAGAAACTGTGCCAGAACCTGGATCTATAGAGATTACCGGGCCTGCTCAGTGATGCTTCAGATGCTGCTATTTCTTCAAGCTTTACGGAAAGGCTTCCTCCAAGGTGTGAAAGCTTTACATGACTAACGATGGCACATTCTTCTCTGCTTGTTCTTTTTCCTTCGTATCTCTGTTCTTCAATACCCATACTGAGATATAGTAAGTTTATTGTACCTTAGGGAGATTCAATTTCTGATAATGTGGATAGAGAAGTCTCTGTGTTTGTTACTGCAACTTAAAAGTTACTGAAAAGTTGCTATGGTAAAACCATAATATTTTAGCAGATAACATATCTCCTGCTTAACAACAGTGGCAGCCCTTCAAAGGTGAACTTGGGTATGGAAAAGAAAGGAGGGTGTATAATCATCTTAGGGGTGATTTTGCAAATAAAGGGCGACTCTGCCTTCTCAAACTTTTCTCTCTGCTTGTTGATGCCTGAACTCTCACCATCACAGCTTCACTATTTTGGTTTAAGACTTTCCAATTCTGAATATACAAATACTTGTAAAGGGCTTTTAAGCATTCAGAACTATTATTTTGTATCCTAATTAGAATGAGTAGTCAGTTATTTCCTGAAAAAAAGAAGTGAAAGAACCTGGAAATAATTAAGGTGGGAGGGTCAGCTAGAGAAAGGAAGGGAGTCCATTCAAAGAGAATAGAAAGTAGAGACCATCAGTGAAAATTTTCCTGCTTCACAATTTTGAATATGACTTGGACAATGCATTGTTCCTCTCCTTCCCCCACTATCTCCCTCACCATTGTTTTTATTGCCTCTTTCAGTTTCCTCACATAAAAAATGAGAGGTAGGGATTATAATCCCCACTTCAAAAAGTAAATATGGGGATCAAAAGAGTTAATGTTAGGAAATGGTTGGTATTCCAGTAAATGTCGGTTACTTTCTTGATGCTTCTCCTAGCTCTGTTTCACTTGGCTTAAGAAGAAAAGCATTTTCTCTTCAATGAATTTGACAGTAAACAAACAGATATCAAAAGGATAATATATTAACATTATTCCTAAACTTTTTTTTTATAGCCCTATGTGCCTTTTTAAGCTCAGACCCTTTCAACTTGCCATTTAACCTTCATCCCCACAAAAAGATTTCAGGAACCTATTATCAACCACCACAAGGCCTGCTTTAAATTTCACGTAGTCAATTCCTTTTTGTCAAACGTTTTTGTAGTGGCTAAAATATTCCTTTGATGTTACTCATTATCTGTAATAGATAATACATAATTTAAGAATCCTAGAATCAGATTCAATTTTTAAAAAATTCACAGAAGCTATAGCAGTAAAGATTTTAGGAAAGCAAGAGCTTGTACTTATTTTCTCTATAAAACAGAATTTTGTTTCACAACAATATGTAAACTCAAGATCAAATTCATAGTAAAACATACTATTACTTCATTTTCATAATCTGATGTTCATTAAGATAAACAATAGTGGTCAGCATTAACCTACAATTACCCACAAAGAACAGAGCTTCCCAAACTGCACATATCTGGAAAAGGCATAGTTAACTGCTATCATCATGTCATTTTTCTCAAACGCTGCCAAAATCCAGAGGGAATAATTCTAGGTTACAGGGTAAGAAACAAGGATCTTCCAGACAGCATTCTGTACAAAGTGGAGAAATGATAACAAACACTGCAAAGAATTTTTCTTTTAACATGTGAATACTGAGTTTGTTATACTTGTTTTACAATATTAAACGCATATGCTGTATTAATCCAAAACACAAAATGAGAAGATCAGAAGTGAAAGAAAGCACTGTTCAGTGAACCAGAGGCAGAGGTGGTAAGCAGCACAGTTGTTGATTTCTGCAGTTGTTGCCAAGTTCCCAAGTTGCTAAGTTGCTTCAGTCACGTCTGACTCCTTGTGACCCTATGCACTGTAGCCTGCCAGGCCCCTCTGTCCACAGGATTTTCCAGGCAAGAATACTGGAGTGGTGGGTCGCCATTTCCCACTCCGTGGGATCCTCTCGACCCAGGGATTGAACCAGCCTCTCTTATGTGTCCTGCATTGGCAGGCAGATTCTTTACCTCTAACGCCACCTGGGAAGCCCAATATGCAGAGCACACAATAAATATGCTGGATGGTAAAATGTATGGACAATGATAATATTTTGAGGCTATTTTAGCGGAAAACCCCTTTCTCTTGCAACAATGGAGCACTGTTTCTTGACTAGATAATCCTGGAGTGATCAGCTTTGCTAGAGAACTCTTCTTGAAGTTCAAAAGAACGAAAAATTAAGCAGGAAAAAGAAAATTGGCTTGACTGTTGTATTTAAAGTCTTTTTATATTTGAGATTTTTAAATTATCCAATAAAAATGTTGGGGAATCTCCTTCTACACTTAGTCATTTCCTCTTTTGTCTTCAATTACTCCCTTCCCCTTAAGTTTTGGGTGTGTGTGTGCAGTCATGTCTGACCTTTGCCACCCTGTAGCCCATCAGGCTCCTCTGTCCATGGAATTTCCCAGGCAAGAATACTGGAGTGGATTGCCATTTCCTTCTCCAGCCTTCCCTTTATGTCCAAATATTAAGACTTTTCTCATCTCGGAGGGTAAAATTATACTTGGATCCCCACCTGTAACAAGAAAGGGCTTGGTCAACTTTCCCAGTGAAGGACCAGATGGCTTTTTGGATCATATGATTTTCTCTGGCAACCACTCAGCTGAGAGGCTATAGCACAAAGTAACCATGGATAATACATAAATAAGTGAACTTGGTTGTATTCCAAAAAAACTTTATATTGAATGAAAAAAATTATTTATCAAGAAAAAAGCAGCATGGCCAAACTTGACCTGTGGTCTACAGTTTGCCAGCCTCTGAACTAGAACTTTTCCCCCTTTGCTTCTTTATAGCTGGTACCTCCAGATTTTACCACTCATTTCCTCTTTAAAGTCCTGATAATCTGGCTTTCTTTAAAAGCTAGTATTTATTAAGGATTAAATTAGGTAATGTATTAAAGATGATTAATAGATAATGCATTGAAGATAGTGTGAATGAAGCTCTTAGCATGTGCATGCATGCCTTCTTAGTTGTTCAGTCATGTCCGACTCTTTGCAACCCAATGGACTGTACACCACCAGACTCCTTTGTCCATGGGATTCTCCAGGCAAGAATACTGGAGTGGGTTGCCATTCTCTTCTCCAAGGGATCTTCCCAACCTAGGGATCGAATCCTGGTCTCCTGCATTGCAGGCGGATTCTTTACCATCTGAATCACCAGGGAAGCCCATGAAGCTCTTAGCACAGTGCCTGGCAGTTAGTAAGTACTATTACAGAATTATATTTGTCAAAGTAACCTCATGGTTCTCATTGTCTATCTCAATAAGTAGCAAAACAGCTGTCTATCCAGTTGCTCAAGTCAGATTTTCAGATATTCGCTTTGATTATTCTTACAGCTTCACCTCTAACTACCAGCCAGTCCTATTGTTCAGTCACTAAAGTCATGTCCATCTCTTTGCAACTCTATGAACTGCAACACCTCAGGCTTCCCTGTCCTTCACTATCTCCTGGAGTTTACTAAACTCATGGCCTTTGAGTTGGTGATGCCATCCAACCCTCTCATCCTCTGTCTCCCCATTCTCCTCCTGTCCTCAGTCTTTTCCAGCATCAAAGTCTTTTCCAATGAGTCTGCTCTTTGTATCATGTGGCCAAAGTATTGGAGCTCTAGCCACATCCATTCACATCCTCCCTCCCCATTACTCCCTGGTGGTCCAGGCCAGTACCTGACCTGAAAAGTCACTGTAAAGTTCTCCAGCAGCTTCTCCCCACCTCCAGTCTCCCTTTAGCAAAACTGTCAATAGGTTTAGGATAAAATTCAATTTCCTGAACATGACTTTTAAGATATTCCATGATCTGTCCTCTGCTCAACTCTCCATCCTCACATCTCAACTCTATCTCTTTTACTCTATGCTTCAGGCACCCTGATCATAGCTTAGTTCCTTGAGCATGTCATATCTGTCTCTGAAGACCCTTTCAGATTACATTGCCTGACTCTTGCAAATATTAAAGGGCTCCAACTGCTTAGAAAAAAAGTTTAAAAACCAATGCTTGTGTCAAATTAGATCACTGATGTTTCTCTGATGCATACTCTGTTTTCCTGAACTTATACTACTATATGTTTCTAGTCTTGATATGCGCTCCTATATCATTTCATTCATCCTTTAAGTTCTGGCTCAAATTATAAATCTTCCAAGAAGTCATCCAAAATTTCACTCCAGTCAAAAGTGATCTTTCTGAAATCTTACAGTATTTTCTGCTACTGAAATGTTATATAATACATCTTCCCTAATAGGTCTAAAGCTTTTTTGAGGATATAGCTGTGATTTATATAATTTTTATACTTTGTGTAATATTTAGTTGTTCATAATACCTGCACAACACTCTTATTTTATCAGAAACACAGTTAACTATATTGACTGAATATTTTAAACGTGTAATACTTTTAAAAAGTCAAAGTTTAGCACTAGTTTAATAGTCTATTTAAAATTTTAGGCAATAGATAAATGCAGTGGAATTTTAACTGACCTTAGGATACTAAAATGTCTCAATGGAAACAGAATGAAACTTAATGGGGACTCTGATAAGAACAAAAATCAAATTATACCAAGAACAGGTAAAGAAAGGATTAGCAATCTAGGTTAAATCGTATCTAAATACATGAAATATCATTCACCTATATAGAGAATGTGAAGCACTTGGTCTTCATCACTATAAAATGTAGAATAAAACAAAAAAGATTTGATTGTAAGTGGGATTAAATTCCAGAACATGATTCAAAGAAAGAGCCCCAAGTAGGTTTAAAATTTTACACTGTACTGTATGATTTGGAAGAAATATTATAATTCCTTGATGAAGGAAATAAACCTCAGTTTTCCATTTCAGTTGGAAATAAGAAATGGACTTTTAAACAGAATTATAGCTATTTAGCTATATGGTATGCCATTTTGTTTCTAAAACACAGATATTTTCATCTGTGCAAAATGATTTCACTGTCCTTATTTTGGGGGGAGAAATTTTCAAAATGAAAGAAGTCAAATGAACACAGATTCTTAAATGCTATTTGTAATTTTTTAAGGGAATCTATTTCAGTGTATTGAAGTGAAACTAGCAAATTGTCATTTCCTATAAGACAATTTTACAACTAACCAGTTAAGTGAAGAAGTCAGCCTGGTGGACAGCAAATCAGAAACCTCTGGTCACACATCTTCCCTTTGACACAGATAGCTCTAGTTTCAGGATAAATGACTGCTGGCAGAGGAAGGAGGAAGACACGAGGGGAGGCTTGTGGTTGCTGTTCTACCATTTGCTACTATCTTTCCCTTGGAAAGGAACGTTTGGATGAAAAGTGCTGAGCGACTCAGCTATGAGCACATCCCACTGCAGGTTTTCTATGGTTTTCTGTGATTATTTCCATGTCTCCACACATCTCTACTTTTTCTTACTTTCTTGCTGCCTCACCATCAATTTCCTCATCAGCATACTTCCTCCCTCATCTCATACTCCATTATTAGCTATTGTCCCAATCTCATTTTGTAAGCCATCAAGAAGCTTGAAGTAAAAAGCAATGAGTTTCTCACATATTAGAACAAAATAAAAACTCAAACTCAAACCAAATCACTCTTTGGACTAAAAAATACAGAATTTACATTCTTATGTCAGTACCAAACTTTAATGCATAAGAGATTTATTCTGGATCCGTTTATCCACTGTTTCAAGTCCAAGCATATATCTAGGTTAAACTGGGATCTACTGCCTCTTTCCCTCAGAATATACACAGATACAAATTTGGATCTTATACGGTTGAATTCATATCACTTTTCAATTTGGCCTTGGTCATTTGGCTTTCAATTAAAAAAATTTATTTTATTTATTTTCATTGGAGACTAATTATTTCACAATATCGTGGTGGTTTCTGCCACACATTGACATGAATCAGTCACGGGTGTACATGTGTCTCCCTCCTCCCACCTCCCCCCCCAATCTCATCTCTCTGGGTCGTCCCAGTACACCAGCTTTGAGTGCCCTGTTTCATGCATCGAACTTGGACTGGTCATCTGTTTCACATATGGTAATATACATGTTTCAGTGCTATTCTCTCTAATCTTCCCACCCTCGCCTTCCTTGCCATGTGGAGATTATTTGTGGACCATATTTATGGATGCAGAGATTGCTGAATAAACCATACACAAAGACAGAAGGGCCCTGTACATATGTGCATATCATTCAACAGGCATCTGTTGAAACCCTACTATGTGCGAGAGCCAGGGTGGAGGTAAAGATGAGCCAGGCTAAGTTAGCATCTCCCATGATACACTTTCATGTTACATGGTACTTTTTCATCAAGGAAACTTTGTAATTTTGACTAATTATTATTTTCTTAAGTCTTGTCTTTCCCACTGGAACATGAATACCATGTGAGGAGGATCCTAGTTATTAATATAAACTCTGCTGTCTGCCATAGAGAAGAATTTTAATGCATATTTATTAAATAATAATATGTTAAGATACTATAAGGTAGTGAAATAGGAGTGTCAGTTTTAAAGAAAGTCATACAATAAAAAGTTAGAAGGATTTGTCTTAGAGCAGCATCAGAGAGGAAATATGGATTCTGTCTTCGTGTTTTCCATTCTATAATGTCTGTTACAGCAAAGAGCTTTAAAAGTCCAAGGAGACAATGAGTCAACACTCCTACCTTCTTTCACATGTTGCAAAAACAAATGATCCTTACGCCTAGTGGAATTTTACGCTGCTTAGCTTAGGGCTATATTACATTTCTAACAAATACCTGCAGCTGTCTCTTTGGAAGTCTTCCTGGTGGGTAACAGGAACAGGACCCACTGAAGGAAAAGCATATTGTAGCTGCACAGATCTATTCAGGGTGTGTGGGAATTTCATTAAAAATGGCCTTTACTTTAAATTACATTTTAATACTGTTTATACTCTGTGTTCAAAAACTGTAATGTACTTAATTTTCATAAAATTAAAAGATTTCTCTTCCTTAATATGTGCTGCTCAGCTTACAATTAGACTCATTATGGTTTAGCTATTTACTAGGCCTTTACTGATTACTAGGATGTACAATCTAATCATTTGGCTATTTACATCTTAAAATTATGTCCAATTACATTAAAGAAAACCTATATTAAGTTAAAGCAGTTCCTTGAGAAACCTTTATTTTGAAGAGAACTTTTCCCTCCCCCTAATGATATGAAAAGAACTACTTATAAAGACATTATGTTAGAAGCAATGGGGCCACATAAGAGTGCCAGCTTTGGACTATATCTGTTCACCATGCAAATTGTAAGTCTCAGTTTTCTAGTATGTGAAATGAGATGATAAATTATACATCTCAGGTTGTGAAAATTAACATGATCAAACTATGCTATTGCTAATTACATTTTTAAAATGATAGACAGACTTTTCTTAATTTTCTATTGGGAAAAAGGCTGACATCTTTAATAACTGGTATGTTTTCTTTGGTCAGATAGTATAAATTGTAAAAATTAACATTTATTTCCCTTTTGCATCAATTTCCAGGAAGCACATAGGATGCAAATAATAATTTAAAACCATTTGCAGTATTTCTTGAATCTCCCCACTTATCTGTCTCCATCCACTATCATCATAGGAAAAATCACCCCAAAGATGTCCATGCTCTGTCCTCTGGAACCTAGAAACACGTCACATTATATTGCAAAAGGCACCCTGAGGATGTAATTAAGGTTAAGGAACTTAAAACAGAGAGATGTCTTGGATCATCTAAGTAGGCTCAGTCTAATTACATGAGCTTTTAAAAGCAGAGAACTTCATCTGGCAGCAGATGCAGCTGAATGGTATGCAGAGAGATTAGAGGCACAGGAAAGATTGAGTGTACGTTGCTGTCTCGACGAGGAAGGGGGTTAAGTGCCAAAGAAAATGGAAACCTTAGTCTTACAACGGAAAGGAACTGAATTCTGCCAACAACCTGAATGAACTTAGAAAAACAATCTTCTCCTGAGCCTTTAAATGAAAGCCCAATATTGCTGATACCTTGATTTTGGTCTTGTAAGACACACAGCAAAGAAACCAGACCAGCTAACCTAGCCTTCTGACAGTATGGTAAATTTCCACTGTTTTAGGTAGCTAACTTCATTTGTGGTAATTTCTTAAGGTAGCAGCAGAAACTAATACACCACTAATTAGGCCTGCATCCTCTCTGCTCTAAACTAATAAAACTGTCTCTTATTTTTGATCTCAAGTCTTTACTGATAAAATCTTTTCAGCTCTGACTGTCATGCTGTGCTGTGCTTAGTTGCTCAGTCGTGTCTGACTCTTTGTGATCCCATGGACTATAGCCCGCCAGGCATCTCTGTCCACGGGGATCCTCTAGGCAAGAACATACAGAGTTCCTCCACGTGATCTTCCCAACCCAAGGATCGAACCCAGGTCTCCCTCACTGCAGGCAGATTTTTTACTATCTGAGCTGCCAGGGAAGCCTGAGAATACTGGAGTGGGTAGCCGATCCCTTCTCCAGGGGATCTTCCTGACCCAGGAATTGAACAGGGGTCTCCTACATTGCAGGCGGATTCTTTACCAGCTGAGCTACCAGGGAAGCCTCTGATTGTCATGACCCTGCTTCAAACCCCTGGAGAAGGTGATGGCACCCCACTCCAGTACTCTTGCCTGGAAAATCCCATGGATGGAGGAGCCTAGTAGGCTGCAGTCCATGATGTTGCTAAGAGTCAGACACGACTGAGCGGCTTCACTTTCACTTTTCACTTTTATGCACTGGAGAAGGAAATGGCAACCCACAACCCACTCCAGTGTTCTTGCCTGGAGAATCCCAGGGACGGGGGAGCCTGGTGGGCTGCCGTCTATGGGGTCGCACAGAGTTGGACACGACTGAAGCGACACAGCAGCAGCAGCTTCAAACCCCGCAATAGCTCCCTACTGCCAACTGTATGGTTTAAACTCTTTCGCTTGACTTTAAGTTTTTTGTAATCTTGCCCCAATCTATATCGCTCATGTAATCTCCCACTGTATCAGCTACTATTTGCTCTGCTCATACATAAACTGCATTTTCATAGCTCTGGGTCTAATATTGACCATGTCTGAAATGTACCTGTTTATTTCAGCATCTTCATAAATTTAAACAACATTAAAAATTCAAGGCCCAGATCAAATGTTATTTGGCATCAATGTTGAAAGTAATTGTTTCCATGGCTATACTAATGATAATATAATAATATTAACAATAACAGCTAAACTAATGTTAATAATATTAACAGTTGCAGCCTCCACTTATTGAGAACTTGTTGGACAACAATTTTAAGTGCTTTCATAAGTGCTCATAACAACTGCATGAGGTAGGAAGATAGATTCCACTATCTATACAGCTGAGGAAGTAGAAGTTTAAAGAGGGTAAGTGACATGCCCAAGTAGCAGAGATGGGATCCAGTATCTAAAACTCTAAAGTCTTTTTCTCCATTCTGCTACACTCCCTTATAGAATATTCTTTGTACCTCTTGCTTATCTTTATCATGTTCCAACTTGTTTTATATTTATTCAAGCTTACAACTCATTTTTCTCAATAGATTTTAAGAACAAATAAAAAAGCTATGAGAGAATAGGGACTCCACTTTGTGAAGTTTTATCTTTCACAGTGCCCACTAAGATGCTTTCCTTGCAAAGAGTGATAAAAACGTTTACTTAATGGGAACAATAAGTAGCATAATAAATGTACGGTAATGTCTGTGGTTTAAGGAAATTATTAAAATACCATAAGAATTCATGAGCAAATTTTTAATAATTTGATTAAGAGTGTAATATTTATGCTTGAAAGGGATAATGCAAGATAATTTTCATTTGTAGATATAAATGGATAGTTCTCTAATATTTTTCACAAATTCTGCTATTCTTTCCATAAATAATAACAAAACACTAGAATGTGAGATGAGAAATAAGAAATATTTCACATATATTTAATGATTATTTGTAGCTTTAAAAACTTCAGTGCAACAGTTTAACATCTGGAGCAACATAGTTTTAAGTTATTTTATTAATATCTATAACAAAGATGTACTAAATCATTCATTCATTCATTCAAACATGTACTGAGTAGTTAGTAGATATCAACTGTTATCTTAGGTACCATAGATATAAAAATGAATGAGATGGGTGCTTACCATCAAGGATTTACAATCCAATGGGATTCAGACAAATTTAAATAAGTTATATACAAAATATTATTAATATACAAGTGACTTAAGAATCTAAAAACAGGCTTATATTTTTCTGCCATTAAAAAAAAATAGTCCAATTAAAGATTGGGTTCCCTGTGTCATACAGCAAATTCCCACTGCCTGGCTACATATATTAATGTATATGTTTCTATGCTACTCTCTTAAATCATCCCACCTCTCTTTTGGATTATAACCAAAAGTCTGTTCTCTCTGTCTGCATCTCTATCTCTGCCTTATAGATAGGTTCATCAACACCATCTTTCTAGATTCCATATATATGTATTAATATATGATATTTGTGTTTCTCTTTCTGACTTACTTCACTTTGTATAATAGATTCTAGGTTAGACCACCTCATTAGAACTGACTCAAATGCATTCCTTTTTATAGGGGAGAATTATCCCACTGTGTATATGTACCACACCTTCTTTATCCATTCATCTGTCAATGGACATCTTGGTTGCTTCCATGTCCTAGCTGCAATGAACATTAGGGTACATGTGTCTTTTTCAATTATGGATTCCTCAGGGTATAGGCCCAGTAGTGGGACTGTGGGCCATATGGTAGTTTATTCCTAGCTTTTTAAGGAATTTCCACACTGTTCTCCATAGTGATTGTATCAATTTGCATTCCCACCAACAGTGCAAGAGGATTCCCTTTTCTGTAGACCCTCTCCAGCATTTATTGTTTGTGGACTTTTTGATAATGGCCATTCTGACTGGTATGAGATGATACATCATTGTAGCTTTGATTTTCATTTCTCTAATAACAAGTGATCAGAACAGAAATAAATGAAAAAGAAATGAAGGAGACAATAGCAAAGAACAATAAAACTAAAAGCTGATTCTTTGGGAAGATAAACAAAATTGACAAACTCATTGAGAAAAAAGGGAGAAGATTCAAATCAATAACATAAGAAATGAAAAAGAAGAAGTTACAACAGACAACACAGAAATACAAAGGATCATATAGACTACTATGAGCAACTATATGTCAATAAAATGGACAATCTGGAAGAAATGGACAAATTCTTACAGAAGTATAACCTTTCAAAATGGAACCAGGAAGAAACAGAAAACATGAACAGACCAATCACAAACATGGAAATTGAAACAGTAATCAAAAATCTTCCAACAAACAAAATTCCAGGGCCAGATGGCTTCACATGCAAATTCTACCAAAAGTTTAGAGAAGAGTTAACATATATCCTACTCAAACTCTTTCAGTAACTTGCAGAGGAAGGAAAACTTCCAGATTCATTCTATGAGGCCATCATTACCCTGATACCAAAAGCAGACAAGGATATCACAAAATAAGAAAACTACACACCAATATCACTATTACTAATGAACATAGATGCAAAAATCCTCATCAACATTCTAGCAAACAGAATCCAACAACAAATTAAAAGGATCATATATCATGATCAAATGGGCTTTATCCCAGGGATACAAGGATTCTTCAACATATGCAAATCAATCAATGTGATACACCATATTAACAAACTGAAAGATAAAAACCATATGATCATCTCAATAGATACAGAGAAAACTTTTGACAAAATTCAATACCTATTTATGATAAAAAGTCTTCAGAAAGTAGGCATAGAAGGACTATACGCCAATATAATAAAAGCCATATACCACAAACCCACAGAAAACATTCTTAATGGTGAAAAACTGAAAGCATTTCCTCTAAAATCAGGAACAAGAAAAGGGTTCCACTCTTACCACTATTATTTAACATAGTTTTGGAAGAGATTAACTCTTAAAAGTTCTCATTCCAGGAAAAAAATTCTGTAACTATATAAAGTGATAGATGTAAATTAGACTTATTGTAGTGATAATCTCACAACATAAAAAAGACTGAATTTTCATGTTGTACACTTGAAACTAATATAATGTTATATATCAATTATTCTTTGATTTTAAAAAAAGAAAATGGGCAAAAGACGCAAATGGACATTTCTACAAAGAAGATATACAAGTAGTCAATAAGCTCATGAAAAGATGCTCAATATCACTAATCGTTAGGGAAACAGAAATCTAACCTACAGTGGGAGACTACTTCACACCCATTAGAATGGTTATTATCAAAAAATAACAAGTGTTGGTGAGGATATAGAGAAAATGGAACCCTTGTGTATCAATGGTGGTGATATAAAAGGTGTCGTTGCTATGGAAAATAGTATGATGGTTCGTTAAAAAATTAAAAATAGATTTAGCACATAAGCCAGCAATTCCATTTCTGGGCATAGGCCAAAAGAACTGAAAGCAGGGTCTGGAATACATATTTGCATCCCCATGTTCACACAATGGCTAAAAGGGAGAAATAAGTTGAATGTCCTTTGATAGTGACTGAATAAACAATATGTAGTATACATACATACAATGGAATACTATCCAGCCTTAAAAAGGAAGGTAATTCTGACGTATGCTACAACATGGGTGAACTTGAAGGACATTAAGCAAAGTGAAATAAGCCAGTCACAAAAGGACAAACACTATTCGTTCAGTCATGTCCGACTCTTTTCGACTCCATGGACGGTAGCCTATCAGGCTCCTCTGTCCATGGGATTTTCCAGGCAAGAGTGCTGGAGTGGATTGCCATTTCCTTCTCCAGGGGATCTTCCCGACCCAGGAATTGAACCCGGGTCTCCCGCATTGTAGGCACACGCTTTACCGTCTGAGCCACCAGGGAAGCCCAATTCCACTTATGTTATGTACCTAAAGTCATCAGATTCACAGAGACAGAAAATAGAATGGTGATTGTCAGAAGCTGGGGGAGAAAGCAAATGGGGAATTATTTCAGTTTTACAAGATGAAGAGTTGTGGAGATGGATGGTGATAATGGTAGCACAGCAGTATGAAGTTTTAATGTCACTGAATTTAATGCCACTTAAAAATGGTTAAGTGGTCAATGGTAAATTCTATGTTATGTATATTTTACTCCCTTTTGGCTTCCCTGGGAGCTCAGCTGGTAGAGAATCCGCCTGCAGTGCAGGAGACCCTTGTTCGATTCCTGGGTCAGAAAGATCCCCTGGAGAAGGAACAGGCTACCCACTCCCAGTATTCTTGGGCTTCCCTGGTGGCTCAGATGGTAATGAATCTGTCTGCAATGTGGGAGACCTGGGTTCAATCCCTGGGTTTGGAAGATCTCCTGGCGGAGGGCAAGGCAACCCACTCCAGCATTCTTGCCTGGAGAAGCCCCACGGACAGAGAAGCCTTGTAGGCTACAGTCCATGGAGTCGCAAAGAGTCACATATGACTCAGCAATTAAGCACGCAAAAAAATTGAAAATTAAATTTTGTAGGACAAATGGTACTGCTGAACCTATCTGCGGGGCAGGGATAGAGACAAACCCATAGAAGACATTCTTAATGGTGAAAAACTGAAAGCATTTCCTCTAAAATCAGGAACAAGAAAAGGAACAGGCTATGGACACAGTGAGGGGAAAGGGTGGGGCAAATTTGGAAAGTAGCATTGAAACATATACAACAGATAGTAGTGGTAAGCTGTTGTCTAACAGAGAGCTCAGCCCTGTGCTCTGTGACAACCTAGAGGGATGGGATGGGCATGGGGTGGGAGGGAGGCTCAGGAGGGAGGGGACATATATACACTTATGGCTGATTCACGATGTATGGCAGAAACCAACACAACGTTGTAAAGCAAATATTCTTCGATTAAAAACAAATTTTAAAAAGATATGAAATTCAGTTTAAATATAAAATATGTTAAATTAATTTCAGTAACAATAAGATTGCTCTTCCGCAGCCACTTGTTGATCCTAGTTTGCTACAGAAGTACTTTAATATAACTTATGCTAATAACAGCTCTCACGTATAAGAAATACTTTGCCTCATCTGTAACATTTGAACCACTTAAGCTTATTAGCAAATGGCAAATAGTGACATGACTTTTAATTAATAATGGCTTGTAGAATTATAAGAAAAGCATTACTATAATTTCAGTGGTGAGAAATATGCCTAAATTTAGTGTTAAAGTCACATTCTTTGTTAACTTAACATGTTATGTATCCTTTAGTGTTAGTTTGGGATTTCTAATGACATAAGGAGACAGTACTACTATTTAACATCTACATTATTCTTCATTATTACAAAATTATCTCTTAATAGACTTGTGAATTTAGCAAACATTCACTTAGAGTTATTATACACTAGAACAGAGTACATAATGAGAAACGCTGGGCTGGAGGAAGCACAAACTGGAATCAAGATTGCCGGGAGAGATATCAATAACCTCAGATATGCAGATGACACCACCCTTATGGCAGAAACTGAAGAAGAACTAAAGAGCCACTTGATGAAAGTGAAAGAGGAGAGTGAAAAAGTTGGCTTAAAGCTCAACATTCAGAAAACTAAGATCATGGAATCTGGTCCCATCACTTCATGGCAAATAGATGGGGAAACAGTGGACACAGTGGCTGGCTTTATTTTTTGGGGCTCCAAAATCACTGCAGATGGTGATTGCAGCCATGAAATTAAAAGACGCTTGCTCCTTGGAAGGAAAGTTATGACCAACCTAGACAGCATATTAAAAAGCAGAGACATTACTTTGCCAACAAAGGTCCATCTAGTCAAGGCTATGGTTTTTCCAGTAGTCATGTATGGATGTGAGAGTTGGACTATATAGAAGGCTGAGCACCAAAGAATTGATGCTTTTGAACTGTGGTGTTGGAGAAGACTCTTGAGAATCCCTTGGACTGCAAGCAGATCCAACCAGTCCATTCTAAAGGAGATCAGTCATGGGTGTTCATTGGAAGGACTGATATTGCTGAAACTCCAATACTTTGGCCACCTGATGTGAAGAGCTAACTCATTGGAAAAGACCCTGATGCTGGGAAAGATTGAGGGCAGGAGGAGAAGGGGATGACAGAGGATAAGATGGTTGGATGGCATCACCGACTCAATTGACATGGGTTTGGGTAGACTCTGGGAGTTGGTGATGGACACGGAAGCCTGGCATGCTGTGGTTCATGGGGTCGCAAGGAGTCAGACATGACTGAGCAACTGAACTGAACCGAGAACAGTAGTTTTAAGCCTTTTGGAATTACATACTAGCCAAGGTGTTTAAAATCTTTAAAATATTACATCCATTTTGGTAAAAAATTATAAACAAATATATTTACTTTTGAATACATAATATACAAATATTTTAAAACATTACAATGCAATAAATATTTGTAAATCATTATTCAAATGGCAAATTAATACTTTATGCTCTCAAGAAAAATGTTTTAAGTAATATTCATTTTAGTTTTTAAAAATACTGGTTTGCTTACAAAACTGTTTCCTCTTTTTCCTGAGCACTCCCTGGACTACATTTCCTAACCTCCCATTTTCCAATATCTTGTGACTGAGTTGAAGCCAATGAAATACAAGCAGAAGTGATCTCACTATTTCCAGTTCTTGCTCATAAACACTTTCCCACGTGCTGGCTGAATACACAGGGCTCCAAGGCCCTACAAGAGGGCAGAGCCACAAGATGAAAAGAGCCTCAAACTCTGAATGACCACAGGGCAGGCCACTTACCACTGGGAATAACTGATATTTGGACTGATATCTGCTCAATGAATAAACTTCTTTTGTATTAAATTTTCACAGTTTATATTTTAAAGCAGCTGGCATTATGTTAGCTAACAAACAGAGCAATTCAAATGTCTGGTTTCGAATTCAGTTTTATCATACTTAGTTTTAATAATGTCATAGTTGAAAAAGAAACTTCACAAAGAAACATCATAGATCATATAAAGTATAAAAGTAAAGTTCATCATTAATAATAGTGGCTATAAATATGTATTTTATTAATTTTCCTGAAAACTTGAATTTTTAGGGACTTGTCAGATCTTAGAGTGTCACTGTATTTACTTCAACTGCACCTAATGAAAAGCTTGAAATAAGGTTAGAATTTTCAGGTCTACCTTTTTTTGTGTAGTTGTGGTATTGGTATTACACTCGATTCAGTTTCATTGCAAGCCTCTTGCAATCTCTGTAAGCCTCTTGTCCACTTTCTCGGATAATGAAACTAACACCTCCAAAAAGGCATATGACACCTGACTGACACTCAGACCAACTGAGAAAACTCAGGTAAAGCCATATGTTAAATATGGTAGTGCTTAATTTCTTTTTCTGTCTTTTAGGCTAAAAGACAAAAATAAGTTCCACCATTTTCATCCCATTCTTCAGAGAACTTCATCATGAACTCCAAAGAAATATATGGGTCTTTCATTGGAGATCAGTTTATTTGATATGAGCATACACTGAGAAGGAGGTAAAAAATAAGGAAAAAAAATAGTCTAGCCAAGAGATAAACAAATATACAAACAATTACAATTACTAAATGTTACAATTAGAGGAAATAAAAAGTACTACATGAGCTTAGAAATTACTACAAGATGAAAAGAGTCGAGATCCCTGAGTGGCCACAGGTGATAACAGCTGATCTCTGCTTCAGCTCTGGATCTGAAACTCTCTCACCTACTCAGTATTCCCCAGAAGTATCCCCTCTGTTATTAAAAAAGCCAAAACTCTTCTTTGACTCTATTTCTTCCAAGCTATGGTCCTATTTTTTTAATTTTCTTTTTAAAATCAAAATTCTAGAAATTGATTTTATTTGCACCAACACAGTAGTCACCAGTCATATGTGCCTACTTAAATTAAAATTATACAAATTTAAAATGTAAAAAATTTAGTCAGTCACAGAAGCCACATATCAACTGCTCAACAGTCACACACTGTATTGGATAAAGCAGATGCAGAACTTGCCAACAATGCTAGCAGTTGTATTGAACAGTGCTAGTCTAGACTATAACAGAATAATTAAGAATGAAGAATGAATATACTGCCTGCATTTCAATCCCAACTTTGACCCTCACTAGTTGAGTAAACTTGAGGAACTTACTCTTTTTGCCTACCTTAGTTTCCTCATCTATAAAATGAGGGTAATAGTAATTAATTCTTTTTCATAACATTGTTGTGTGACTTAGATGATTTACATGTAAAGTGCCCCCCAAAACTGCTTAGCACGTGAAAGTGCTCCATAAGTATTAGGTGTTAAAAATTGCTTTAAAGGATCAATCACATTCGTTTATTTTTAATTGATTCTTTTCACGCACCTTATTTTTGGCCGCACTAGGTCTCTGTTGCTGTGTGCAGGCATCCTCTCGTTGCTGAGAGCAGGGTCTACTTTTTGTCGAGGTGTGTGTGCTTCCCACTGAGGGGGTTTCTCTTGCTGTGGAGCAAGGCCTCGGCAGTTGCTGCACACAGGCTCAGGTGCCTGGCGGCGTGTGGAATCCTCCTGAACCCACTGGCAGGTCAGGGAAGTCCACGTGTTATAACTTTTATTCTTGAAATTATTCTCACAGTCTTTACTTCCTCTCTCATTTTTGTTAACCTGCTTAAATCAGGTTTTGTCCACCATTGCAAGGTTTGTCAAGGTTTGTCAAATTCCTCCATCATGTGAAATCCAATGGTCAACTCCCTGTCTTCACCTTATCTGAACTACCAGAAGCACTTGACAGAGATGATCATCTTCCTTAAAATATTTCCTTCCTTCGGTTTCTAAGATACCATATTCTTCTTTTTAATTTTCTTTAATGGCTGCTCTCTCTTTAGTTTCCTTTAATGGATTCTCTTCCTGACTTCTAAATGTTGGTATATAACATCGCTCTGCTTTTATTATAGTTTTCTTCTTGATTCAAATTACAGTAAGCAATGTTATCTAGTGCCACAGCTTTAAATATTACCTGCTGATTACTCCCAAATTACATGTTTAGCTTGACCTACTAGACTACAGTTGCATATCTAATTAAGCATATAACTGTACTTAGATGTTTAATGGGCATCTCAAAATCAACATGTCTAAAATAGAATTCCTGATTCCCCATATGAGGCTGAATTTGCTACTGACAGCTTACATCTGCAAAGTGATTTTTAAGTGCCAAAAGCACTTTCTTACTTTCTTATACATTTAAAGTATGATCTTATAAAAGCCCTGTTAGGACAGCAGGTGTTAATTCCATATGTCAGATGATCATTCTATGACTCAGATATGTTGGATAGGTTTTTTTAACAGGCCATATTTGATATCTTATATAACCCAGGGTAGGCAATAGCATCCAAGTCTCCTTATTCATTCCATGCACTTTCTACAAGGTTGTGATGTTTAGCAAGATATATTTAAGCTTTAAAAATGGCGAGTTTCCTTTTAGCAGCCAAAGAATACAAAATAGCATGGGCATAGAAGAAAGATATGACTTAGCTACTATGTGTATTAACCAACATATCTTTATAAATGGTTTCCCCTTCACCAATTATTATTTATGTATGATTACTGATATAATTCAGAATAATTTCAACATTCTTTAGAAAGATGCTATTTTGCTGAGTTTTCTAACTCTTCAGAAGTCAAGCAAGCAGTCTTTATCTCATCTTGAAAATTCATACTGGTAAAATGATATTTATTCTTATGATGATAAATATTTTAAGAAGCTAAAGACATTATGTATGATATATCATTCATTAAGTGATAACTCTACATCTTAAGTACATGCAGATTTCCACGCAGAGGCCAGGAAAATCAAAACAAAGGATCTAATATAAGATCCAGCATCACAAATCCATTCATTGTTTTAGATAATGCTATCATATGATCAGTTTAGGTAATAAATTTGAAGATTTCAGTTTTAAACACTGTTAGAGCTTATTACTTCATTTTTAAAGAAAAGAAAACATAAAAATCTTACTTGAAACATATACACATAAATACAGAATTTAGAAACCCAACGAAAGTTTGGAGTTCAATAATTATGAAACTATCTCTGTTGGCTATTCTACAGTTAAACTTGGGCTTTAAAGTGAGAGATACTCTGAATTCTATTGTCAATATAGGTCAAAGCTATACAGTGTGCAGACAGGAATAATTACACATTTTAAGATGATAAAAATTTTAACCATTATAATGTCACTGAATATCAATGAAGACAATAACAAAAAGAAACACGTTATTTTCTGCTATGCTATATATGAAAGAAGGGGCTATAGGATATAACAAGGAAAAACTACATTTTAAAAATCTGCCAATATCAAAAAGCCAAATCAGTGTATGGTCAACAGACCTCTATCATTAAATAAAAATACCGTCAAGGAAAGATATATGGGATATTAATGCCAAAACTACAAAGAATGAAATTGATCATTGAGAAATACTGACCATTTTCTTCTTCAAATCTTCTACATTCTTAGTTTCTGTGACACTGCTCTCTTACAGTATTTGTTCTTTCTTCATGATAATATCTCTTGGTCTTCACTGGCTCCTTTCCTCTGTCCAATTCTAAAAAGTTAATCTTCCACAAAGTATTGTCTTCATCGACTGCTCTTTTATCTTTAATGTTCTTTTTGGGCAATCTCACCCATGTTCATGGTTTCAAGCAACCTCTAAACTTTATGATTCTCAGATTCATATCTCTGGTTCTGACATGAGCCTTAGAAGTATGTATTTAAATATGTTCTAGACATTTCTACTTGGATATTACATAGAAATCTCAGATTTAAAGTGTCCTAAATGGAAGGACTCACCCTTCTTTTCACAACCTACTCCTTCTTTTATGCTTCCAATACCCGTTAATAGCACTACAACCATCCATCCATGGATGCAAGCCAGAAACATGAGGATCACCTTGGAATCTTCTCTCCTTCACCTCCCCACAACAAACCCATCACTAAATTGTGTGACTGACTGGCCTCAAGGGATGTGGGATCTTAGTTCCTTGATCAGGGATCAACACTGCACATTCTGTATGGGAAGACAGTCTTAACCACTGGGCCACAGGGAAGTCCCTGACATAGGATCTTGAAGTAATCTGTTTAAGTATATATCTTCTACTAGAGTATAAGCAACTCAGGTTATAAATGATTTCTGACTCATCTGTGTTCTCAATTTGCCTGGCACACAATAAGTGTTCAATATTTATCCAAAACCCCCAAATGAACAGAATTAATTATTTAGTTTAACACCACATATTCTCTAGCTCGTAGTCTTATTAGTGTCTACTTTAGGTTCTTCATTTTAAAAAATTGATAGAATTTATTTTTAGAGTAGTATTAGGTTTACAAATGTACTTTTTAAATAGGAAAATGCAATAAAGTTCTAACTGCTAGAGAAAAAACCTCTCAACTTCAAAAGGCCAACATTTATCATTTTACCACAACACAGTTAATTATGTATGTATAAATATTAGCAATTAAAAAAATCATTTAGATATGATCTCTATG
>SJYT01061286.1:872416-922565 GCA_006410635.1 Cephalophus harveyi | reverse complement strand
CCCCTAATTCTATATTAAAATACAAATAACATTTTAAAATACTAAGTAAAAAACTCTAAATTAACATTAAAAAAAAACTCTAACATAATCAACAGTAAATATAGTAAGTTACAGCCAGGATATAGGAAAGCCATCAAAATCTTATTTCAATATAATATTATTATATAAGGCTCAAATTTCCAGAATCACTGGTATAGTTTGTAAAAACAAGATTAGGCGGGTCCAGGAACTAACATACCCTTAAATTCTTTTGTGTTGCAGATTTATGCCCTGACTTCTCTGTACCAGAACCATAGTATTCAGACATAAATGAGATTTAATCCATTTGCCTATAATTTATTTGCTGTAAAAGAAACACCATATTACATGCTTTTGTCTGTGTGTTAAGTAGAAGATATGCTATTATTTCCCAGATACCAGGGACTGAATGTTTAATTATCAACACCCATTTGAAAAAAGACATTGCTTTGACTCACAAATAAATTCTTAATTGCTAACAGTGGCTTTTCTGAGTTAGGAGGGTGGTATCTAATTTATTTTTGCAGATGTGATTTAGAGACTGAATTTTCAAATAGCAAAGCTTTGAATATCTTCCCCGTCAGCAGAAAATTCCTCCACCCCTGCAGCTGGAGAATATTGCTGCTTGAAGTGTTAACCGTGAAAGTAAAAACTGCAGTGAGGAAATTGATACAACTGGTAAATGCTGCTTACAAACTGAAAAAGAAGTTGGGTTGTCAGCAATAAAAGAAGTATATTATTCACACAAAATATGTGGTGTCATCTTCATCATGGTAACTTGCTGGGAGTGGAAATTAACTTGGTGGGTTCCAACTTGAGGAACCTAAAGAAAAGCAAACATCTCACAGATCAGAGCACCTTTGCAAAGGACCAGAAACTGAAATCAGGGGGACCACAGCTGAGCTCCTCCTTGAGGAGAAAAGATGTGAAGCGCATGTCAAGAACAGTAACCAAGGTTCACTTCCAAGCAGGTTCGCTCATCACTGAAAAACAAAGTCATGGTTATATTTTCAGAAAGGTCCACTAGTTTAAAATGCCCCTTTCCTTCTGGTACTGGTCATCATCCACGCACTAGTGAGGCAGAATGAGTAAGAGAAAAGATTATGTGCTTTAATTACAACTCAATTAGGAAGTCAACAGTAACAAAAAAAATGCCTACCCGTTTGGCTGAGCTGAGAAGCACTGCGGCTCTTCCGGGAAAGACCAACGATAGCTACCATTTTGGCCCCAATGCTGGAGCGTCGCTTTTTGCTGCTGGTGCCCAAGGCACCCACTGCCGTGTCTGACTGGCTGCCGTCATTCTTCTCCAGCGAGCACATGTCTCCGCTGATGCTGGTGCTTTTGGTCATGTTCTTCCCTGAGATGCCCATTTGTCTGCTTTGCATTTTGGACGTAAAGACACTGTACGTCCATGGATCGTTAAAAGTAATGGCAAGAGCAAAAAGGAAAAGACAGAAAAAAGTATTTTAGATGAAATATCTGGAGTATAATTCAATTATATCATTAACAGGGCATGTTTTTAGGATTTAAAATTTTTCAAACACCATGGTCTTGAATGGGTTTTACTATTCAGGGCCAACCTTAACATAAATATCCAAAATCAGACATGTTTTCATTTATGCTTTCAAAGAAGACACTGGTTTGCATGGCCACAGTGGGGAGATAAAAAAGATTTGTGAAAAATAAGTGGGCTCATTTAAGACAATATGCTATCTTACAAGTGCAATACACTTTAAGGCAGTCATATAACAAAAAACAACAAAAAAAAGAAGTTTCCAAACCATTCTTCTCTAATTTGCTTTACTATAGCCATCAAAGAGAAATTTGATAACTGGGGAAATTTTACAAAAAAATGGCAAAAATGACAGCATCTACTGCTGAGCAGCTGTTTAATTTTCTCATTTTATTAATAAGATTTATCTAAACCTTGTTAAATTTTCTAACAAGGATTGATGTTTTCATTAGTTTTGAATTAAAAATAATTTATTTCACTTTACATTTTCATATTTATTGATATGTCTATATTCTAAAAATGAAGGAAAGATTTTCCTCTTGTATTCATTTGAAAGAAAGAAAAGTCATTAGCAGTTTTCTATACAATATGGTCAGAAGGCAATAACTTTGAAACACTTTTTTTCCTCTATCCAGAGTAATATTTACCCGTGAACTCCCTGATATTCAAGCTGGTTTTAGAAAAGGCAGAGGAACCAGAGATCAAATGGCCAACATCCGCTGGATCATGGAAAAAGCAAGAGAGCTCCAGAAAAACATCTATTTCTGCTTTATTGACTATGCCAAAGCCTTTGACTGTGTGGATCACAATAAACTGTGGAAAATTCTGAAAGAGATGGGAATACCAGACCACCTAACTTGCCTCTTGAGAAATCTGTATGCAGGTCAGGAAGCAACAGTTAGAACTGGACATGGAACAACAGACTGGTTCCAAGTAGGAAAAGGAGTACGTCAAGGCTGAATATTGTCACCCTGCTTATTTAACTTCTATGCAGAGTACATCATGAGAAACGCTGGGCTGGAAGAAGCACAAGCTGGAATCAAGATTGCCGGGAGAAATATAATAACCTCAGATATGCAGATGACACCACCCTTATGGCAGAAAGTGAAGAGGAGCTCAAAAGCCTCTTGATGAAAGTGAAAGAGGAGAGCAAAAAAGTTGGCTTAAAGCTCAACATTCAGAAAACAAAGATCATGGCATCCGGTCCCATCACTTCATGGGAAATAGATGGGGAAACAGTGGAAACAGTGTCAGACTTTATTTTTTTGGGCTCCAAAATCACTGCAGATGGTGACTGCAGCCATGAAATTGAAAGACTCTTACTCCTTGGAAGAAAAGCTATGACCAACCTGGATAGTATATTCAAAAGCAGAGACATTACTTTGCCGACTAAGGTCCGTCTAGTCAAGGCTATGGCTTTTCCTGTGGTCATGTATGGATGTGAGAGTTGGACTGTGAAGAAGGCTGATCGCTGAAGAATTGATGCTTTTGAACTGTGGTGTTGGAGAAGACTCTTGAGAGTCCCTTGGACTGCAAGGAGATCCAATCAGTCCATTCTGAAGGAGATCAACCCTGGGATTTCTTTGGAAGGAAAGATGCTAAAGCTGAAACTCCAGTACTTTGGCCACCTCATGCGAAGAGTTGACTCATTCGAAAAGACTCTGATGCTGGGAGGGATTGGGGGCAGGAGGAGAAGGGGACGACCAAGGATGAGATGGCTGGATGGCATCACGGACTCAGTGGACGTGAGTCTGAGTGAACTCCGGGAGATGGTGATGGACAGGGAGGCCTGGTGTGCTGCGATTCATGGGGTCGCAAAGAGTCGGACACGACTGAGCGACTGAACTGAACTGAACTGAAGGACTAGGAATCAAACCTGGGCACCCCTGGCATGGAGTCCTAACTATTGGACTGCAGGGAATACCTAACACATTAGTTTAGGTGTTTAGTAAGTAAGTGAGTAAGTGAAGTTGCTCAGTCGTGTCCGACTCTTAGCGACCCCGTGGACTGTAGCCTACCAGGCTCCTCCGTCCATGGGATTCTCCAGGGAAGAATACTGGAGTGGGTTGCCATTAGGTGTTAACCTATGTTCATTTTCTCCAAGTATTTAAGAGGGAAAAGACTCAGTGTGAATTTTTAAAAAGACAGTAAAGTGTACTGTTTTATCATTCATATTAGTTTCAAGAAAAAATGAAGCATAAACAGACCAAAAGATAGCAAGAGAGGAGACAGTGTATACACTTCTATGGTGACACAAATTAATCATTTTCAAGTTTGTTTGATTTTGCTATTTTTCAATAAGCAACTATAGATTAAAGTAGAAAGAGTCTGGAGGCAACAGATGGGGGCTTCAATCCCAGCTTTATTGCTACTTAACGGACGTCCTTCTGCAAGTTTATGGCTTCTACTTTATCCTCAGGTCCTCATTTATAAGAGAATATTTCACTGTAGCTTCTTATTTTAAAGAATAGACAAAATAAGATTAAAATAAAAATTCAATAAATAGAAATGACAGCAATTAGGGAATATAGACAATACATAAAATAAGGCTAAAGCCCTTCAACATATATATGCAAATACTTAAAAGCATCAAAAAATAATCTTTATGATTATTAATTTTAAGACTTCAGAGATTCAAATGTCTAAAATGGTTTTCATATAGCCAGCATTATGCAGCTATATGCAGGGTGGACTACACTGAGAGTCAGGAAATCTGGATTTGAATTTTGGCTTTACTGACTAATCTTAGGAGAGTTTCCCTTTCTGGAACTTAACTTCCTCATTTAATAAATGGGAAAACTTAAGTAAAGCACTAAGCAGAGTAGGAGACACATAAGAGCTCCAAAAATTATTCTCTTCCTCCTCCTTATTATCTCCACCACCACTACCACCATCATCATCCATTAAGCATCAATTAAACATGTTGAGGGCTTCCCTGGTGGCTCAGAGGTTAAAGCGTCTGCCTCCAATGCGGGAGACCCGGGTTCGATCCCTGGGTCGGGAAGATCCCCTGGAGAAGGAAATGGCAATCCACTCCAGTATTCTTGCCTGGAGAATCCCACGGACAGAGAAGCCTACAGTCCACGGGGTCGCAAAGAGTCGGACACGACTGAGCGACTTCACCTTCACCTAAACATGTTGAACTGAAATATCTATAAGGTCCCCTTTAATGATGAAACACTTTGCTCCCAGAGTATATCTTGTCATGGATTCTGGGCAAATGAACATAGAAATACAACATGATTTTATGGTATGCTATCATCAGAAAAGGCATGGCATAGTCTCGAAAAGTCAAAGTTCAGTCCAGACTAAGACTTTCAAAATAATCTATGTTCCATAGTCACAATAACTAGTACTCTTGTTTTGTAGGAACTTTTACCCCAACCATACTTTTCTAAAAGAACCACCTACTACTACCTACCAAGGAAGTTAAAGATACACTCTCAAAATATTATACCTTGTGACTTTTGCATTTTAATTCTCATGGTTGGATATTAGGGCATAAAGAACTTAGCCGAAACCAACCAGGATATAATAAAATACTAACTGAAAAGATAAATAAGTTTATAGATAAATGTTTTACTATTTGGTTTTAAAGAAATGTACTTCATTCAGTCTAACACCTTTGATAATGCATTATCTACAAGAGAGTTATTGAAAGTTTTGTAAGATGGATCTACTTCTCATCTCCTTAAAACAGAGATCATCAGGATGAGTTTGTATAGCTGCTCTTCAGTGCCATGTTTTGAAGGGAGGGTGACTGAGTCTACGGTATCACTATTGCTTTCTTTTATTTTTCGCACTCGGCCATTACCTTACACTATACGCAAACAATACTGCAAGCAAACAAGCTATCAACCAACATATTAAAAGTCTTGTGATTCTTTACTTACAGAATACTTTGTAGTAAAGAATCTGTAAACATGGGTGATCATTTGAAATACTTAGTGGTTAAGAAAACACAGACCCTATCATTATATTACTACTTTAAAAGAGAACATCTGTAAGGGTCTGGTAACAAGGTAAATTACCAGTGTTGCTGGTGGGAGTATCAGTGATGTATCTCTGAAAGGCACCATGACAAAGTGTATCAAAAGCATTTAAAAAACATGCCTATCCTTTAACATATCAATATTATTTTCAGGACTTACCCTAACGGAAAACAGCAATGATCATAGATTTAGCAAGAATAATATTTATTGCAGAATTGATTGTAATAGTAAAACACATACACACACAAAGGCAAAGCCCCTAGAAATGTCCAATGGTAGAGGATGTTTAAATAACTCATGTTCATCAATAAAATAGAATATACCTTTGAAAATGCTGTTGTAAATAAATATTTATTAACATAAAATATGTTCTTGATATGGGAAAAAGGGTGAGAAAGCAGATATCTGCAGTTTAGCTTTGGCTGGCACACATACCAAATTCACTCTACCAGTAGGGCACACAAGCAAATTCAAATCCCAGAGTGACACAGGGTCACAAACAGAAAAGAAAAGAAATTCATATAAATAGAAATAAACATCTCTTGCAAAACTGGGTAGTTCAGGAAACCTAGATTCATAGATGACTTACTAACTACCTGTAGTAGAGGAATAAAGGGGATGTAAAGAAAAATAAAATATGTTTCAGATGTTTATGTTCTTGGGAAAAGAAGTACAAGTGCATTTAGAAAGAAATCTAAAGGATGTACTGTGAACAGTGGAAAGTGGCTTTAATTTTCTCTGGTTGGTATTATGCTTTTTGAAAAATGTTCTTTTTTTCTATTTTGTTTTTTCCAAAATGAACATAAAGTTATCGGTAACCAGAAAAAAAAAAATAGAACAATCAGGCAAATGAAAAAAGCAATGAAAGACTAAAACAATTCAATTTGCATGGTTCATTCTATAGGCTAAAGGTATAGCATGGATTTCAAGCTAATTCCATGAGATTACTACACACTAATATTGGGCACTGATACAGGATGCTCAATTACAGAAAAAAACAGTGTTTCCACATTCTGAATATGGTTTTATGCATGTTTCTGATTTTTGGCAATGGAAAATAATGAAAAAGTTTATATATGTAGTCTTGAAATATGAAAAATTGTCAATACAAGCAATTTATTTTATGACATAACTGTAGTTGTTTAAAGTTGTATCCTGAAAGACTTTTTAAAGGGCAAATCTTGTATCACCTGTAATTAGGAGAGAGGTAATGAAAGGCGGTGAAATACTTATAAATAGTCTCCAAAGACTTAATTAGCATATTTAAGGGATTATAGCAGTTACTGATTAAACAAAATGTTTATAGACCAAAAATATTCATTAACAGGTTTAAATGAATACAACTAAGTAGTTTGGCCATGAAGATAATAAGCAAACCCAGGACAAAGATAAACTCTTGAGTTTGTGACAGTACAAGCATAAGAGTAACACTGTAAATAAAATACACAGTCATGAAAAAATATTTCATCATACTGAGAGGTGGGAAGGTGATCAGGAGAGCCTGCCCAAGGAATTACAGACTGGAGTGACTCAGAATTGTTATGAATGAAGTAGAGAGGGCCTACCAGCTCCCAGAATGGAGTATGAGAACTGCAGCGCAGGGGCAGAAAAGACACTTGAATGGGACTAGTTATAACATCGGATTTCCCTGGTGGCTCAGACGGTAAAGCGCCTGTCTACAATGCGGGAGACCCGGGTTCGATCCCTGGGTTGGGAAGATCCCCTGGAGAAGGAAATGGCAATCCACTCCAGGACTATTGCCTGGAAAATCCCATGAACAGAGGAGCCTAGTAGGCTCCAGCCCATGGGGTTGCAAAGAGTAGGACACGACTGAGCGACTTCACTTCACTTCACTTCAGTTATAACATCTTAGGCTAGTAAGTGGTGCTAGAGAAGATGGAGGACTTAAATTAGAAGAAAACAGGAATAATGATAGAGTAGGAAAAAAAACCCCACAGAGGTGAGCCAAAATCCCAAACATTACGCCACCTTGAAAGCCTTAATTCTCTTTCCTTCCCATTCTTGTATTCTTGGAGGCATGTGCGAAGAGCTAACTGAATACCCATCACTATAACTCAGACTCGACTGCACCTGTTGTGAGTCACTGAGTGGATATCTGGCTTTGGAGTGCCATTTCTTGATTCTGGCATATACCTTGTGGGGAGGGGGAAAGGAGGATAACAAACCCTGCTAAAACCCTGCCCTTCTTCACCTCATCAAGTATTTTTTCTGTATTAAATATTATTTCCTTCCTAAAATGTGGAATTCAAAATGATTATGATCCTACATTATAATTTAATAGACAACATTTCATTTACTCAAATGACCATCTACAATTTTAGGCTAGTGAAATAGTAACCATTTATTCAAATGTTTATTGCCTATATATTCCCACAAATGCAGGGATACAAGAACGGTATGACATAGGCTCTTTTCATTAATGTACTGGTAAATATATCAGCATGTAAAATGCAAATATGGCTGCATGAGAACGTTTAGAATTAAGAGTCCTAATGTCATTAAACCTTAAGTTAGATGATCAAGAAAAGATCTCTCTCTGAAGAGTATAAAAAATCTGAGTTCTTCATGCTAATTCTTTGATTCCTGGAGATGACCAGAATTTGAACATTTGGTATTTTTAACAGTAATTCAAGTACTGTATACATTCTATCAATACACTATAATGTATTAGTATATTATCTAAGTGTACTTGAGTGTGTGTATTTGTCTATGCTACAACGTTGATGTCTAGAGTTAGGGAGGAATATTTAGCTAATCAACAGATTGTTTTTTAGTCAAAAGATCTTCCTTGACTATATCATTAGTAATGAAACTGTGTTTAATGTTCCTAAGTCTTGGATCTCAGGATAGAAAGCAGTGCCTTGCTGATTAAAGAGCAGATCCTTGCTCATTTGGAAGGAGTGGAAATGAGTCCTATCACTTTTGGGCAGAAGCATTTGATTGGTGGTGTTCAACTCTAACTTCCCTTTCCCTCTGCTGCTGGAACTGTGAAAGACAGAGCCTCTATCGGACCGAGCCCCTAAGTGACTATAATTTTTGTTGATTATGCAACTAAGAATTCAGGGTTGCTTATAAAAGCAGCACAATTTAATATGTCTTGAATAGCAAAGTCAGGAGAGACTGCCTATGAAAAAATCAATTAGGAGTTTATAGCCTGGCAAATCCCATGGACGGAGGAGCCTGGTAGGCTGCAGTCATGGGGTTGCTAGGAATTGGACACGACTGAGCGACTTCACTTTCACTTCTCACTTTCATGCATTGGAGAAGGAAATGGCAACCCACTCCAGTGTTCTTGCCTGGAGAATCCCAGGGACGGGGAGCCTGGTGGGCTGCTGTCTATGGGGTTGCACAGAATCGGACAAGACTGAAGTGACTTAGCAGCAGCAGCAGCAGCAATAGTTCTGGGAAAGGAAATAGGAACTTAGGCTACTCCATTGCTACTACTAATAAAAAACAAAGCTAACGTAAAAGTTAGCTAGAAGGAACCATCTATACAGCTTAGTATCTGGACCTAAGAATAAGATATAATCATAGCTCAAATTGATAAGCATTTATTATATTCCAAATGCTTGTCCAAGTGTTTTCTATGAATTAACTCATGTAATTCTCTTAAAGAGGACTTGCATGGTGGCTCAGGAGGTAAAGAATCTGTCAGCAATGCAGGAGATCCAGGTTTGGTCCTTGGGTCGGGAAGATCCCCTGGAGAAAGCAATGGCAACCCATTCTAGTATTCTTGCCTGAGAAATTCCATAGACAGAGGTACCGTCCATGGGGTTGCAAAGACTCAGGCATAACTGAGAGACTAACATTTTCACTTTCAATTCTCTTAAAGAAGAGAAAATGGAGGCCCTTAGAGAGTACAGTGTTTGCCAAGTGGTACTGATTTAGGAAACAACCAACACTGGACCAGTGGAAATTCCTGATGGAGAGGTTCAGTGGAAGAACGAAAGAGCCTGTTGATGAAAGTCAAAGAGGAGAGTGAAAAGTTGGCTTAAAGCTCAACATTCAGAAAACAAAGATCATGGCATCTGGTCCCATCACTTCATGGGAAATGGATGGGGAAACAGTGGAAACGGTGGCTGACTTTATTTTTGGGGGCTCCAAAAATCACTGCAGATGGTGACTGCAGCCATGAAATTAAAAGATGCTTACTCCTTGGAAGAAAAGTTATGACTAACCTAGATAGCATATTCAAAAGCAGAGATATTACTTTGCCAACAAAGGTCTGTCTAGTCAAGGCTATGGTTTTTCCAGTAGTCATGTATGGATGTGAGAGTTGGACTACAAAGAAAGATGAGCGCCAACGAATTGATGCTTTTGAACTGTGGTGTTGGAGAAGACTCTGGAGAGTCCCTTGGACTGCAAGAAGATCAAACCAGTCCATCCTAAAGGAAATCAGTCCTGAATGTTCACTGGAAGGACTGATGTTGAAGCTGAAATTCCAATACTTTGTCCACCTGATGTGAAGAGCTGATTCATTTGAAAAGACCCTGATGCTGGGAAAGATTGAAGGCAGGAGGAGAAGGGGACAACAGGATGAGGTGGTTGGATGGCATCACTGACCTAATGGACATGAGTTTGAGTAAGCTCCGGGAGTTGGTGATGGACAGGGAGGCCTGGCATGCTGCAGTTCATGGGGTCGCAAAGAGTCAGACACAACTGAGTGAATGAACTGAACTGAACTGAACTGAGGTTCAGTAGGAGCAGGCTGTACATTCAGGCTCAGTGCTCAAGGGAACAGTCAGGGCTAAACAGAGAGAACCAACAAGTATTTGCTGAATAGGAGAGGACAGATGAAACTAGGATGGCCTAAAAAGGATGGAAATGGTCTTTCCATTCTTGAAAGTGAAAGTGAAGTCGTTCAGTCGAGTCGACTTTCCATCCTTCTTGGAGGAGGAAATGGAAACCCACTCCAGTATCCTTGGCTGGAAAATTCCATGGACAGAGGAGCCTGGTGGGCTGCAGTCCATGGGGCTGCAAAGAGTCAGACATGACTGAACAACTGAGACACGCAAGAAGGAAGGCAGGCTAAGTGGGTAGAGAGAGAGAAATGATAAAGATTGAAAAGATAGTCCAAGGATTACTTATATTTAAAGATTAGGAAAAGAAGAGTGACTGAGGTGAATAGAGATGCATTCTCAGAAATAAGAAAAATAGTATAGAGTCAAATTCCACAGAGGAGAAGAATGAGGTTCAAGAAAGTTGTGGTGGTCAAATGATACGGAGTTAATTACCAGGAATATTTAAGAAAAGCTACAGATTTAGAGGTGTGGAGGACACAAATAACCCTTAAGAAAGTAGCTATTGAAATTCCTTCAAGATGGAGAAATACATGAGTTTAAAAACACAAATGTTTGATTTAGAACATTAAATTTTTATGCTGTGAGGAATTTTACTAAAGGGGAATAAAAGGAATTCATCTGTGTATCTGTTAAATAAAACTGTCTTACCATAGTTTCTAGATCCAAAACTACATGGCTAATAGTTTACCAGAAATGTTTCTTTTACTCATTGGTCCTCTTTTTCCTAACTTAGCAAATGAGATTAAAGATCATTGTTAAGGTACTTTTAAACTCCGGATTTTTATGACCATAATACCTCTGTTGAAGTGGTTTTTAAAATTAATCTCTTTCAAATTTTCATGGTTCTTTTCTTTTTTAATTCAGCTTTGCCTATTGTTCCCCACAATTTTCCTTGATATATATATTTTAAGCAAAAACATGTCTCACTTCACAAGTTTTCAGAATAAATTTCATAATTCTAATCCATCAACTCACCATATATATAAAGTCTCCTTTGATTTTTCTATTGGGCTTCCCTCATAGCTCAGAGGGAAGAACTCAAAAGCTCAGGTAAAGAACTTTTCTATTATTTCATCTGAATTTTTCAGCTAACCTCATTATTTCTATATATAAATCTTTTAGGCAGAAGTAGACTTCCCACTGGCTTATTTTCATGTTAGTTTTTTTTTTTTTTTTTAACCACATGATTACATAGTACTTCTCAATAACAGGAAAAAGAAAAGCTCCATGATAAATTATCAGAAGGGACACTCACTGACCTATTACTTCAAGGATAAATTTACATTTTTCACCATTCTTACTAATGTCAAAGGAACACTAAGAGTTAAAGTTTTGCGAGAAAAAGTGAGAACTTGATTCATTCTTGCTAATCATCCAGCTCTATAATCAGTGTATAAATTTTTGTATTTAACAAATGATGAATATACTGCACTATTAAAATGATTACAGTACATAAAAATTCATATTATGCTGCTAAAAATAGCACTGAAAGCTAAACTATAATATGAAAACATTCTTGGACTATAACTAACCTACATAAATTCACTAAATATTGAGCTTAAAAATGTATGAAGTGAAGCGAAAGTTGCTCAGCTGGGTCCCACTATTTTTGACCCCATGGACTATATAATTCTCTAAGCCAGAATGTATAAATGGTTATAAATTAAGAATATTAATTTCTCAGACTTTAAAGCACAAAAGACATTAGTTCCATATTTTGAAAAATAGTGGATACTCTGATTTTTTTCTTTTGAAAACTTGATTGCAAATCAAATTCAAGTTAAACAAAATCTTTATATAATCACATTGCAACATTTCAGAGACTGAGAACATACTTTAAACCTACATATCTTGATGAAATTTAATTCTATCTATAAATCCTTATATCTAATTAAAATTAATGTTTCAACAAGAATCTACCAGATTTTCTAGTAGAAGAATAGAAGAATCTACCAGAATTTCTGGAGTCCCAAAGGATTAAAAAAAAAGAAAGAAACTCATTCTAGGATTATTTTCAAGAGGCCATATCATGCTTAGTTGCTCAGTCATGTCCAGCCCTTTGTGACCTCATGGACTACAGCACACCAGTTTCCTCTGTTCATGGGGATTCTCCAGACAAGAACTGGAGTGGGTTGCCATGGCCTCCTCTAAGGGATCTTCCCAATCCAGGAATCAAACCCAGGTCTCCCGCATTGCAGGCGGATTCTTTATTTCTGAGCCACCAGGGAGGCCCAAAATATACATTACCTATACATTATACCTTTATATTTAGAAACAAGGATGCCTTGTTGGAAATTGTCTACATTTTCCTTATACTAGTCTGACAATAATCGAGAAAAAGAAGTTGTTTCTTGCCCTTTTATCTTTCTGAGTATGTGTGGGAGTCAGGTAAAAAGATTTGTAGAGAACCAGAAATAACTTCCATGTTCCAAGTTCTTGGAATCTGTGGCATTATATATATATATATATATATATATATATATATATATATAAATAAATAATATGCACGTTTGTATGACTTAACAACAGCAAAATATGTTAACATTATTCTCCTAGTGAGCTTTGTCTTGTTGCTGTAGTAAAGGCTTTCTTCTCAGAAAAGTTAGCCTTTTTAACAGAGAGCAGGGCTCAGGAGACTGGGCCATTGGATGTGGAAATGTCAGTGAAGAGGAGGAGCACGTGTTATCAGGTTTGCTTGCCTGCAACAAAATTAGGGTTCTGGTGCAAGCCTGTTCAGTCGCTTCAGTCGTGTCCAATTCTTTGCGACCCTACAGACTGTACTGTAGCCTGGCAGGCTCCTCTGTCCATGGGATTCTCCAGGCAATAATAAAGTGGGTTACCTCCAGGGGATCTTCCCAACCCAGGAATTGAACCCAGGTCTCCTGCATTACAGGTGGATTCTTTTACCGCTAAGCCACCAGGAAAGCCCTAGGGTTCTGGGCTTAGAGATCAAAATAACAAGGAGCTTGTTCATCAATAGAATATACCAAAAGGCCACTGATTACAGATATTTAAAAATATCTAAACAGCAAAGCTCCAGGTGAAAACTGTTTGTATTTCTTAGTTCAGTTTTAGTGGGTATTAAACAATTAAGGTTTAAAGAGAGTGTATTTGTGCATATGTGTATTGATTATGTTCAGTTCAATTCAGTTCAGTTACTCAGTCATGTCTGACTCTTTGCGACCCCATGAACCGCAGCACGCCAGGCCTTCCTGTCTATCACTAACTACCGGAGTCCACTCAAACCCATGTTCATTGAGTCGGTGATGCCATCCAACCATGTTATCTTCTGTCGTCCCCTTCTCCTCCTGCCCTCAATCCCTCCCAGCATCAGGGTCTTTTCAAATGAGTCAGCTCTTCCCATCCGGTGGCCAATGTATTGGTATTTCAGCTTCAACATCATTCCTTCCAATGAACACCCACTGATCTCCTTTAGGATGGACTGGTTGGATCTCCTTGCAGTCCAAGGGACTCTCAAGAGTCTTCTCCAACACCACAGTTCAAAAGCATCAATTCTTTGGTGCTCAGCTTTCTTTATAGTCCAACTCTCACATCCATACATGACCACTGGAAAAACCATAGCCTTGACTAGACGGACCTTTGTTGACAAAGTGATATCTCTACTTTTTAATATGCTGTCTAGGTTGGTCATAACTTTCCTTCCAAGGAGTAAGCTTGATTATGTTGTGCTTTGCCAATTTAAAAACCTTCCTGGCTGGGGAGTGATGTTGGTTTCTGGTATGAGCCAATTCTAGAGATAGTAAGGGGCTCAGCCTGGGGCATGCCTTTGATATGCCAATTAGCCCAATCCAGAGCCAGACTGTTGTTGCTGAGTCAGTCAGTAGTGTCCCACTCTTTATGACCCCATGGACTGCAGCATGCTAGGATTTTCTGTCCTTCATCATCTCCCGGAGCTTGTTCAAGCTCATGTCCATCTAGTTGGTGATGCCATCCAACCATCTCATCCTCTGTCATCCACTTCTCTTCCTGCCTTCAATCTTTCTCAGCATCAGGGTCTTTTCCAATGAGTCAGCACTTCACATCAGGTGGCCAAAGTATTGGTGTTTCAGCTTCAGCATCAGTCCTTCCAATGAATATTTAGGGTTGATTTCCTTTAGGATTGACTGGTTTGATCTTGCTGTCTGAGGGGCTCTTGAGAGTCTTTTCCAGCACCACAGTTCGGAAGCATCAATTCTTTGGCACTGAGCCTTCTTTATGGTCCAGCTCTCATACATGACCACTGGAAAAACCATAGCCTTGACTAGATGGACCTTTGTTGGCAAAGTAATGCCTCTGCTTTTTAATATGCTGTCTAGGTTGGTCATAACTTTTCTTCCAAGAAGTAAGCGTTTTTTAATTTCATGGCTGCAATCACCATCTGCAGTGATTTAGGAGCCCAAGAAAATAGTCTGTCATTGTTTCCATTGTTCCCCATCTATTTGCCATGAAGTGATGGGACCAGATTCCATGATCTTAGTTTTTTGAATGTTGAGCTTTAAGACAGCTTTTTCATTCTCTCCACCTTCATTAAGAGGCTCTTTGCCCAGAACCATCCCATGGCCTGTACCAGGCAACTAGAGACCACCCCTATAAGCCAAAGACCAGCTTGCAGAAATTATTCAGATTGGCCAATCTTAAACTTTATTCTGTCCTTTCTTATCTTTCTTGCCCCAATAAAGGTTCTGGCCTTGATTTTTCTCTCACTCCTGCCCCTTCTGCCTCCTGACCTACCCTGTTGCTCTGCGTGGTATAGTATACCTGCCTCCTTTTTCATGGGACAAAGTTTGTTACAAACTTTGTTTTCCTGAGTCCCTCCTGTGTCCCCTCTTGTGGCCACACCTGACTGACCACCACACAGAGCAAGGAACACAGTATGTATGTGTATGTGTATAAAATAAGCACACTTCTTGTCAAGGACCATGATTTAGAGCCCTATTTAATAAATTTAGAAAAACAAAGTCATAGAGGGGATATGAAGCAAAGCTCTCAGAAGCTTTAATGTATAAATTACTTTGTAAATATAGCATGGAATCTAGGTTAAGACTTAACTTGCATATTTTAAATCGAATTTACACATTTCATGTGGAAAACAAAATACTTTTTATAATAGGTAATTCATTTGTCATTAAAATATACTTTTGTTGCCTCATTAAATGAATGCAGTGTTAATACATCTAATATCTTGAAATGTCCGATATTATCCCTTTGTTCATCCTACAGAAAATTTTCAAGTAAAAATGTGCAAATGCATGATTTAATTTAGTATATTTGCTTAGCTTGTGTTTGTGCACGTATACAATGTTCCAGTCATCACTACCCAAGTATAAGCTTGCTTTTTACATGTCACTCAGAACTCATGAAGAACAGAAAGATTGTAGTCTGCTTCAATGATTATAATGACAGTAATATTTTGACAAAATGCCCTGGGTCATATATACTGAATCTTCCTTGGAACCATTTAGAGGGAAGTATCTTTTTTTCTCAGATTTCAAGTCAGTCAGTTCTACAGAGATTGTGGATTTCTGTTCTGGAAGGACGTCTTGGTACACACAATGCTAGTCATTTAAGGCTGTCAGCATTTTTTAGTCTAGTGTGTGGGTTTTAAAGTTTTCCTTCTATTATGAGCAATATGAAAGACAAAGACTAACATGATTAAACCATGAAGTATTATTTTTAAAAAGAAGCTAAATCTTCCTGAGCTACAGTATGCTTTGATGTTTAGGATATCTAACATAAATGTGAGGCATTAAGTATTGCATCTTTGGTCCCAGTGAACAAACAAATTAAAATATACAGTGAGAGTGTCAAAAATAAATCTATGGTTCTCTAAGTATCAGTACTTTATAAATTTCCTTTAGTTGGACTAATCAACAAAATTATTTTTTAGGTTTTTCTACATTTTGTTTGCCAAAAATAAGGTATTTTTAAGAGTTACTGTTCAACAAGCTGCAAAGAAAAGCAAATTATATTTAAAATAGGTCTAATTCTTCATACTGGGGTAATGAGGGAGTTCTACTTCTCAGATTTTCTTAAGCTTAGGTCATGGTCTCTCATAGGAAAAGTTTTATACTTGATTCTTAGGTACTTGTACTTCAACCATATTAGTGATTTATTCAAGGCAACAAAATCTGATAAAAATCTGGTAAAACTGAAGAAGTGAAACATATATTTAGGTTCAAAGTCAGACACAGATTTCTATACTATTTCTATCATTTAATAGTTCATGACCTTGAGTTTACTTCTTAACCTGTTCTGAGTTTTTTCTCTTCTTTTTATTATATACCCTTCCACTTGAAGCTACATGGGGCAAGAACTTTATTAATTTTGTTCACTGCTAAAGCTCAGGTTTCAAAATAATGTCCAAGAATCTACACTGTAACCTGGGCACATTTGTGCCAAAAGTGCTCACATGAAACATTAGACTATTATCTTCTCAGGTTTGTGTTGAAAACTGACAACAAAAATTAATTTAAGGATATTATGACTTCCACTGTGGTTAGCTACTTATGAAACTAATACACTCCCATTTTCTATTGATTTTGAGAAGCCAAACGCTAGAAAATAACTTAGAAAATAAATATCTATTCACCACAATGAAATAATAAATGTGAATAGAATTTAAGCAAGTTGTAAATGTTGTCTCAAACATACTTCTCCTGCAGTGTATTTATAGGCTGCCTCTGCTTTCATGGCTATTTATGTAGTATAAGTTCTTTTGCTTTAATGAACATAACCTGCCACTTCTTTCAAAATCACATTTGGATGGTGAATAATGAATTGCACATACAAATGCAAATATAAAGTATTTTTTCACCTTAACATTTCTTATAGTATTCAATTAGAAGCATATAAAAAGCTGATGTGTTTGTGTTTTATGTTGCACTGAATATTTATAATATGATTTTGATTTTAAATGTTGAAACCAATAATGTCATTAATTGCCATAAGTGGAAACTCTAAATTTTAAATGTAAAAATGTAAATTTAAAATGCATTTATTCCTTTCTATAGAATTCAAGGCTTCTCTGGTAGATGGTAAAGAATCTGCCTGCAATGCAGGAGAGCTGGGTTTGATTCCCTGGAGAAGGGAATAACAACCCACTCCAGTATTATTGCCTGGAGAATCCCATGGACAGAGGAGCCTGGAGGGCTACAGTCCATGGCATCGCAGAGTTGGACATGGCTGAGTGACTTTCACTACTACTATAGGATTAAATCCTTATATTTAAAAATTTTTATGTTCCACAATTAGAAATTATAAATCTTCAGAATTTTTGCATGATTATGCTATAGAGTAATACACAATGAAACTATTAAATTGCCCAAGATTTATCACTAGTCCTTGAAAGTCAAATTTATATAAATAAACATAATTATGCCATATATATGTGTATGTGTGTGTGTGTATATATATATATATATATATATTTACAAATAGGCACATATAAAAAGTTTATTGAAAAAAATTATGGTAAATAAGACTATGGTAAAGGATTGTTAATACTAAAAGAGACCAGAACTTTGTAGCAGTTTGAGCTTATTTACTTTTTAAAAAACTATTTTTCTAACAATAAGTATTTTTCCTTACCAAGATTTCTTAACCTGCTCTCTTAGGAGAAACAAAGAGCTTAGCTTTGTGTTATTTTGTTGAACCTTGTGGCTCAGAGGTTAAAGCATCTACCTGGAATGCGGGAGACCCAGGTTCGATCCCTGGGTCGGGAAGATCCCCTGGAGAAGGAAATGGCAACCCACTCCAGTACTCTTGCCTGGAGAATCCCATTGAGGGAGGAGCCTGGTAGGCTACAGTCCATGGGGTCACAGAGAGTCGGACACGACTGAGTGACTTCACACCATCACATACTTTTTGAAGTCTCCAGATCTGCACTGCCCAGTGCTATTGGCACTAGAGCATGTAGCTCACGAACATTTGACATGTGCCTCCTCCAGGTTGTGATGCACTGTGTCATACACACACTGTTTGGATACATTACACACTGTAATATACACAAGGTTTAGAAGCCTTAGTACACTCTCCAAAAGAATAAAATATGTATTAATCTTTTTGTGTGTGCTCAGTCGCTCAGTCGTGTTTGTCTCTTTGCCACCCCATGCACTGCAGCCCGCCAGGCTCCTCTGTCCATGGGGAATCTCCAGGGAAGAACACTGGAGTGGGTTGCCATGCCCTCCTCCAGGGGATCTTCCTGACCTAGGCTTCCTGCATTGCAGGTAGATTCTTTAACGACTGAGCCATCAGGGAAGCCCATTAATCTTTTTATATGGGTTAAAATTTGATATAAGAATATTTTGGGCATACTGGATTACATAAAATATATAATTAATTTTACCTGCTCATTTTAATTTGTTGATGTCTATGCAAATATTTAAACTTAGAAATTTGGCTCACATTATATTTTTCTTAGATGCTGCTGCTCTAGATGACTGATTTAAATGGCATATATAGATTCCAGCAAAAATATCTGATATAAGATGTATTTTCCAATGTAAAGCATTATTTCCTTTTGATATTAATTACTGTTGTGCTATGAATAGAGTGAACGAATGCAAAAACTTTCTAAAGGTAATTAAATGCTATCATATACAAAATATTAAGCTTAATACTAAAATTAACAACTATAATATGTGTGCATACTAAATGGCTTCAAGTTGTGTCCAACTCTTTGCGACCCTATGGACCGCAGCCTGCCAGACTCCTCTGTCCATGGGATTCTCCAGGCAAGAATACTGGAGTGGGTTGCCATGCCGTCCTCCAGGGAACCTTCCAAACCCAGGGATCAAACCCACATCTCTTATATCTCCTGCACTGGAGCCACCTGGGAAGCCCCAACTATAATACAGTGACACTCAAAACAAAATACATTTGAAAGTGAAAATATAAAGCAGTAAATGAATATTTAACAAGTAATTATTAAAAAGATGAAGCAGACACATGCTCTAAAATGAACAATCTATTTTTCTATTTTGATACTTATTTGGACATATGTATTTCAACTCTGTTAAATGTAATGATTCCTTTCCTTGAACAAAGAATATCTATGATCTGCATATCTAGTAAGAAAAATAACTATCTACTGGGAAGTCAGTTTAGTTTATCAGGAGACTCATATTCAAGATGCAGTGCAAAACTCATGCTATAACTGAGGTGTCAAAATAGTCTGTGCCTCAGTTGCCCTCTTATGTAAAATGGGGAAAATAATACCCAAACCATATTCAGAAAGTTGCAAAGAGGTTTTTCTATCTACTTTCTTCCTAGCTCATTTCATCAGCTCTCCTCATTTTTTAATAATGTAAGACCTTTGATTTCTTCATTTTTTTCTCCAATTATCAACCCCCTCATCTTTACTTACATTTAACTTGACACTATAGCCCATCATTTCAATCACTCTTGCAAATATTCTCAACTTTTCTAGTATCCCTCTTCATGTAGCATCCAACTGGCAGAACCTTTTGATGAGTCCTACCGTGTGCTTCTTCTGTGCCTACCTCTCAACAGCTGCTGCTGCTGCTGCTGCTAAGTCACTTCAGTCGTGTCCAACTCTGTGCGACCCCAGAGACGACAGCCCACCAGGCTCCCCCATCCCTGGGATTCTCCAGGCAAGAACACTGGAGTGGGTTGCCGTTTCCTTCTCCAATGCATGAAAGTGAAAAGTGAAAGTGAAGTTGCTCAGTCGTGTCCAACTCCTAGCGACCCCATGGACTGCAGCCTACCAGGCTCCTCCGTCCACGGGATTTTCCAGGCAAGAGTACTGGAGTGGGTTACCATTGCCTTCTCCCTCAACAGCTGAGCACTGTTGAAAAAAAAACAAAATTCAGTAGGACATATTGGTTCTACTATAATCCACTGTCACCAGACTCAAGGTAACACACCTGCTCCCCACTCTCCACAATAGCCACATTTTTATTAGATGCTGCTGCTCTACATGACTGGTTTAAAATGGCGTAGACAGATTCCAGCGAAATCTTAGTAGCCTTCCTGCTACTCAAATCTCCCTCCTTTTGCTTTCTTCTCAGCAGATAACTTTTCCTTCAACTTCACAGAGGAAACAGAACCATCAGAAAAAAATTATCTTACCTTAAAAATAATACATAGATACCAAGATTTATCCATATATATATATATATACATATTATATACATACATATATGGGCTTCCCTGATGTCTCAGATGGTAAAGAATCTGCCTGCAATGCAGGAGACCCATGTTTGATCCCTCTGTTGGGAAGATGACCTGGAAAAGGGCATGGCAACCCACTCCAATATTCTTACCTGGAGCATTCCATGGAGAGAGGAGCCTGGCAGTTACAGTCCATGGGTTGCAAAGAGTCAGACACGACTGAGTGACTGTCACTCACTCACTCGCATACATATACACATATATACATATATATTCCACTCATCTCTAAATAAGTTAGCTAACTAAGCTACTTTTCTGACCTTATGAATTACCTACCTACTCACCTACTTTTTGTACAGAATATCACAAATTTGATGTGTCCCAACCTGAACTTAGGACTTCCCAGGTGGCGCTAGGGGTAAAGAGCCTGCCTGCTAAGGCAGAAGACATACGAGATGCAGGTTTGATCCCTGAGTTGGAAAGAGCCCCTGGAGGGCATGGAATTCCAGCATCCCAATACTCCAGTATTCTTGCCTGGAGAATCCCATGGACAGAGGAGCCTGGAGGCCACAGTCCAAGGGGCTGCAAAGAGTCGGACGTGACTGAGGTGACTAAGCACACATGCACATGCAAACTGAACTTAATCTTTTTTTTTTTTTTGCAAATATTTTTCTCCTTCAGTCTTCCCTGTTTCAGTAAAGTGTGTAACTGTTCACCAAATTGCTTAAGTTGGAAAATCAAGGGTGTCCATCATTTCATAAACCTAATAATATGGCAACATTACATTTACATCATGGACTTTTGGATGCCAATTATAGTGTTTTCTCAGACTTTTTTTTCTCCATTATATAAATTATATCACTATTGTTTGCTTTCTTCTAATGGAACTCAGTTTATTTTTCAGTGTATTTCAGCAGCCCCAGACCTGATGCTTGGCACAAAACAGCTCTAAAAAAAAGAATTAACTGAATAAGTGAACTCAATAAATTCATGATATGAATGAATGCTCCTAGTAATGTAGGGATAATTAAATACTAATGTTTAAGCTGCATCTAGTAATTTCATAAGTCATTTTGGTGCTCAATAAATATTTGCTCATGTTAAAGAAAATAAAACTTCATAATAAATGTTTTAGAAATAGAAGTTAATTAATTTGTATATATACTATGTACAAAACACTGGAGTCAATACTATGGCAATTATAAAGAAAAATATGACACAATATTTGTTCTAAAATCCAGTGTGCTAAGTGAAGCATAAAGACAACATATACCCTAGGCAACAGAGCTTCCCTGGTGGCTCAGATGGTAAAGAATCTGACTGCAATGCAGGAGACCCAGGTTTGATCATTAGGTTGGGAAGATCCTCTGGAGAAGGAAATGGCAACCCACTCGTGTTCTTGCTTGGAGAATTCCATGGACAGAGGAGCCTGGTGGGTACAGTCCATGGGGTCACAAAGAGTAGGACACGACTAAGTGACTAACACTTTCACTCTCGTGCCCTAGGCAAGTAGGGTATATCAAGTAAATCCTAAAGACACTAAATAATAAAGAATTTCAGATAATAAGTTAAGGCATGCTACTGATCTCCTCTGTCCATCTATAAGCTTCACAATAGTCCCCCATCCCACATCAACCATGCAGTTACTGGATGCTGCACCCGCCTTTGCTTCTATGCTGATACTGAAAGCGTTGCACTAATTTGGAGAAGCTTCATTCTTTCTCCCACTTAAAATAATCCTTGTGCCTTCCATTATATTTAGGTTACATCTTCAACAATGTGAGGATATTCAAAGCATTAAAATAATCTAGTCTAGACTGTTTTGCTTTGCTCCTCGGTTGCTTTTTAAAGTAGAGATGTAAGTAGATGCTTTTCTTCTTCTAAGGAAGAAATTGCATTTGGATCTAGAATGGAATAACACTCAGAATTGCTACATCAGATTACATTTTAGCCCATGTAGCCCAAGACTTTAAAAACAACAAATCCTTTTTTTCTTTTACAAACTGAAGACATTCAGCTAGGCTATTTAAAACAGGTGAAAACACTCTAATAAGACATTTAGCCACTCTGCTAAATTGCTACTTATACTAGGCTAAGGAGCCTAGTATAAACAATTTTAATGAAAGAGGGCACAGTTGACTAAATAGTACCACTGTTATGTCAGAGAAAGCTTATTTTTATATCTCAATTCCTCGAAGATTAGAAAATAAAATGACTTATACTTGAGTATTTAAAAATGTAACCTTTTGGTAACATTTTGAAAAGCCAGTTACTCTTAGAAATGTCCTTGGAAATTGATACTCCAATATCCAGCACAGAGGAACTTCTAAATACTCTCCACAAAACAGAATAAACACATTCTTACCTGTGTTAGCTGCATGATCCTTCTGATCAGATGGTAAGTGTAGAGAACGTAAATTTGGTGCTAGATCATTCCCACTCCTAAAACTGCCACAGCTGGGGATCTTCCCAGGTACAACCAACGAGCTTCATTTCATTAGACTCAGAAGACCTTCCCTGTTTCACTTGCTTTAAACAGAGTGGCTAAATACCTTTTCAATTTATGAATATTTTCTGTGGCTTATAGACTTTTGGGCTAGGTGGACTAAGATGTGACCTGATGTAGCAATGTGTTAGAGTTACTGTAGACTGGATTCAGAGACTCTCCCCTTTTCCAACCTGTGAAAGGCCTGCATATGATAGATATGGGCAGAGTCTGTATCAGTTGGCTACAACTGAATTATCAAGCTAGTCTTTATTCCTAGAAATTTTAAATTAATAGTACATGACTTTAAATACTGGCATTTCACATATAAGTTTTACCTTTAAAGTTATAGTTAATATTTCTGTTTTATTCTAGCATTTTAGGAAATAATTATCAGTTCTTAGTATGTGTCTCTGTTATACATGATTTGTTAATTTTCATTTACTTGATCTTCAAACAATCCAATGAGGAAACTGTTATTATTACAATTTTATAGATGAGAAAACTGGGCACTGAGAGGCTAAGTCAGTTGTCCAAGGTCTATGCACAGGCAAGATAGTAAGTAGTGGAGCCAGGATTCCCATCCAACTGTCTGATTCCACAACCTTCACTCTTACACATTATACTGTATCCCACACACATTATACTTTCACTCACTTATCCATTCTTTCCAATATGCAGGGAGAACTTACAAGCACTGGGCCCTGAGTAGGATACTCAGAAGATCTGTGTTGAATTAATGGTTTTACCTCAAGTTTATTCCACTCTTAGAAATCCTTAGGTAACTTCTGAAGTAGCTATAATTTAAATGAAAACAAGTACAACCTTAAGAGGCAATATTGTGGCAATATTAGCCAAGAACAGAGATATTTATAGAAAAAAATTAATCTGAAAGAAGTAAATGTTACAAAGAGATAACAAAACTAAAATTATATACATATATATGTATATATGATATTATATGGGGCCTCCCAGGTGGCTCATGGGTAAAGAATCTGACTGCAATGCAGGAGATGCAGGAGATGTGGGTTCTATCCCTGGGTCGGGAAGATTCCCTGGAGAAGGAAATGGCAACCCATTCCAGTATTCTTGCTTGGAGAATCACATGGACAGAGGAGCTTGGTGGGCTACAATCCATGAGGCCACAAAATAGTTGGACATGACTTAGGACTAACCATATATTTTCCTAACTTTTACAAAAGCCACTGAAATAATTTAACTTGTTCTTGACGACTGGGGTAATAATTATAAATATCATTTATTATTCTATGTTTCAGATAATTTGGAATTTAGGCCTGAATAGGAACTAGCTTCACAGTGATGAAAACAGATTTGAAAATTTGTACTTTTTCTTTGATCCCTTATCTCTGGAGGAAGTGTTGGTATATAGAATCAAAGATGAAAGCAACTTTATCACAGGATATTTACTGCTTTAAAAAAATCATATTTTCACTAATGTCATAAAAGTGTTTTGGATTTTTAGTTCCATTCAAAATATCCTTCTCATACTACTTCAAAAACAACAGCTTCTAACATATAATATATTGAATGCTTACTCCATGCTAGCCACTGTGTTAAGCACCTCATGTATATTTTATCTCACTTTACATTCATATTGAACTTTAAGGTAGGAAATTATCCCCATGTTGCTGATAAAGACACTTGATTATTTGGGAAGTAACTTGCTCATGGTGACAAATGATGAGTAGTTTTAATTAAAACCCAGGTTTACCTGGTTCTAGAGACCATTTGCTTCAGAACTGTATTCTATTGCAGGTCTGATGTACCCACCAATAAAGCCTCAGAGGTTCTTCTAAATTCAGTTTATATCCATCAGTTGACTTGATTGACTGGCACAATTTCTAGCCATCAAAGAGTGGAAACACACAAGTGAGTTTAGAAATTATGTTTCACTGAAGTTGCAAAAATGTAGAAGAACCAGTCAAACATTATTTTCCATTTATGCATTAACTTATTTATTTACTGGTTTGGTCAGTCTTTTATTTTATATTTTGACAGTAATTTCTCAGCTTCTGTACTTCTATTATTTTTTCAGTAAGTAAAAGTTAGAATGGACTTGCATTTTACCACTTACAGTTAAGACATAAGGAAAATAATTTAAAAAATTGACCAAAGAAAATTCCAATTTCTCCCTACTAGGGAGAAAGGAGTTTCTGGATCTGCAGGGGTCAAGAGAATACAAAAGTTGGCTTTTTTTTTTTTTTTGGCTGTGACACACAGCTTGTGGGATCTTAGTTCCCTGGCCAGGGATTGGAACTAGGCCACAACAGTGAATGTGACAAGTCCTAACCACTGGACCAGCAGGGAACTCCCTAGAAGTTGGTTTTTATTAGGAAAATACTAGTTTTGCAGCTCTGAAATAATTTCACTAGTCTACTTCCTAATTTTAAGCACAGAAACACTAAATTTTGCTTCTGAGGAAAAGAAATTTTTAATACAAAGAGGGCCAGCAAAGATGAGTCTATTACAATTTCACTTCTCACAAAGTTGGAAGAGACCCTCAAGATCAACAGCCATTCATTTTATTCATCAAATATTTTGAAGCTGTGAATGGTTTTCCTCACAGATATAAAAGATTTTCATTTTTCAGTGGTTAAATCTGTGACATTTTGGAAGATCTAGGATTATAATTTTCTGACACTGGTATTAAAATACATTTAAAAAAAGATAATAAATTCTTATTTGTTTTCAAACTGGAGACACTTGGTTTACTGTCATGGTGGAAGTTGGCCATACTTATATAATAATATCGTTATTCTCGAAGAAAGTTCAGGAGATTTCCTGTGTTAATAGATGAATTATTTGCAATGCCACAACATCCTTTGAAGCTTTGACTGCTGACATTTTACTCAATTTACATAATTCTGTCTCTTAGTTTGAATAATAATGATAACAACAACCACTTATGTGCTATGCACTTTTATACACATCAAGTAATTTAAACCTCTTAAAGGATCTATGATGTAAGTACTATTATTATCCCAATTAAAGAAGAGAAGACTGAGAAGTCATAAACCTTGAGGAAGATGAGGAATCACAGCTCAAACAAAGGCAGTATAACCCTAGAGCTTGTGCTGCCTCTCTCGAAGAGATGAAGCTCACCTTCTTAAAATACACATCGCTCAGTCAATTGGCATTTAAACGTATTTAGACTTTCTACTTGACCAGAAGTAGAGACACTTTGTTTTCAGCATAATCACTCGGAGGTGATTGGTCTCCTTGTCTTGATTTATATATGTGCATAACAGGTCCTTTATCCAGGGGAGTACCAACCAATTTTAAAGAATGTTTGAATTTCAGTCTTTCCTTTGCTGCCAGTTCTGCCCTCTGGGTGTCTGCTGCTGACCGTCTTCCTCCGCCTCTGCACTGCGCCTGCAGCTACTCACCACCACCTCTAATTCAACCTCTTTTCCTGTCACTTCTTGGTTTTCATATTCAATGACAAAGCATTTATAGACAGGACCAGTTAGTCAAAGTGTTCCTTGCTCTCCATGGGTCAAGCTGACAAATCACAGAATGCTGACTGTAATCTTTGTAATCTTTTCAATTTCTTTCCCTGCAGCTTGGACAATCTGCTTCTCTTGGCAAGGCTTTTGGGGATAATTCCAGAAACTTGAAGATCCTTCAAGCGAGCCAAACAACAAGCCGAGCAGTAAATTTTGTTCTTGAATGATACTGTTCAATGGAAAAAGCATATGAAGTACACAATTTCCAGATGAATTAGATGAGTGGTTCTTATATTTTGGTTTTTTGCCAGAACCACCTGAAAGAGCTTTTCAGGAATACAATCTGCAGCCTAGTCCTGGAGATTTTAATATACTATTTCTAGCAAGAAAACCAGAAACTCGCATTTTAAAGTTTCTCTGGTCATTCTAATGCAGTGACCGTACAAAAACCACAAAGAAACTCTGGTGTAGGCTAACAAAAAGTAATCTTATAAAATATCTTATTTAGGTAGTTTTGCCTTTTAGATTAGATAGAATTTTATGGTTAAATTCCTAAGTCTATCAGCAAGCAGACTGGATTACTGGATTTCTCCAGCTCAAGTTACTCACATTTTTGGAGCGATCTAACTAAAGGACTTCCCTGGTGGCTCAGATGGTAAAACATCTGCCTGCAATACGGGAGACCCAGGGTTGATCCCTGAGTTGGGAAGATCTGGAGAAGGAAATGGCAACCCACTCCAGTATTCCTGCCTGGAGAATCCCAGGGACGGAGGAGACTGGTAGGCTATAGTCCATGGGGTTGCAAAAGAGTCGGACACGACTGAGCAACTTCACTTCACTTCAACTAAAGAACCTTTAATCAGTTCTTCATACACCTGGAGTCATGTTAGATGCCTCTTTGTGTTAAATTAGCATACACTTAAGAATCATTTTGGTCTGAAATGCTTGTTTTTCTTTCATGTATGGATATGATTGTATATCATTAAATATTTTTACTCTGGTTGATTTTAACTTGAGAAAAATAAAACAGTATTTTTGGTTCAGCAGTTGGTATGATTGTACAAGCTTTATTTGGCTGATGGTGGTGGTTTAATCACTAAGTCATGTCTGACTCTTTGCCACCCCATGGACTGTAGCCCGCTAGGCACCTCTCTCCATGGGATTTCTCAGGCATGAATACTGGAGTGGTTTGCCATTTCCTTCCTCAGGGGATCTTCCTGATCCAGGGATCAAACCCTGGTCTCCTGCATAGTAGGTGGCCTTCTACATTGCAGGGAATTCTTCACTGACTGAGCCCCCAAGGAAGCCCAATTTGGTTGATAATTCCACACAAAAAGAAAAATCAACTTTGGAATTTTTTTTCATGTATTTATGTATAAACTTTATTTGAAAATTAGCTAATTTTACTTTATATATTCTGTGTCTTATTAAATTTTTGACCTTACTATTTTCTTATGTTCCTGGAGTTAAAATAATTTTAACCAGAGAAAGCTTTTAATATTTGACCATTTATATTTTGAGCTTTGAAAATAATTTTAAGTTACTATGAAGAAAACTTAGACCTATATACTAAAACTGGTTTAAAAAAATTAACCATCATATGCAATTTTTTGGGTAATCTACCAGTGTTTTATATTTGGCTATATCCTATTCCTATATGAAATGTATTTAAGAAATGACAGAAAGATCTAGTTTGCATATCAAAGTTTTTTAAAAAATTAGCTATTATGTCTCAGTTTACTGTCTTCTTTCATTTCTATAATAAGAAATTTAGTGTAAATAATACCTGTCATACTCTTCAATTCTAAAGCACTACTTTAAAACTAGAGTAAAGTTTTATTTCTAGAGGTTTTTATTTTTTAAATAGGAGAAATGTTGCCCAAGTAGAATGATCTGGTGGCATTCTTAACTAATCTGTAGGACAGAGATGATTTTTTTGGGACTCAGATTTTTCAAAATTATTGCTTATAATAATTACAATAAAAATTTTTTAGAGTTATTGAAACATCATACTGCTACTGCTGCTAAGTTGCTTCAGTCATGTCTGACTCTGTGCGACCCCATAGACGGCAGCCCACCAGGCTCCCCTGTCCCTGGGATTCTCCAGGCAAGAACACTGGAGTGGGTTACCATTTCCTTCTCCAATGCATGGAAGTGAAAAGTGAAAGTGAAGTTGCTTAGTCGTGTCGGACTCTTAGCGACCCCATGGACTGCAGCCCACCAGGCCCTCCATCCACGGGATTTTCCAGGCAAGAGTACTGGAGTGGGGTGCCATTGCCTTCTCCGGAAACATCAGAAGGCCCCTTCATTTCCTATGATCCTACGTTAAGTAAAATCAAGAAATACACAGGCACTTCCCTGGTGGTCCAGTGGTTAAGAATCACCTGCCGGTGCAGGAGACATGTGTTCGATCCCTGCTCTGAGAAGATCGCATGTGCCATGGGGCAACTAAGCCCGCGCGTCACAACTACTGAGCCCACGTGCTGCAGCTGCTGAAGCCCACGCACCTGGAGCCCGCGCTCCACAGCGAGAGAAACCACTGCAGTGAGAAGCCCGCACACGGCAACCAAGAGCAGCCACTGCCCGCCGCAACTGGAGAAAGCACAAGAGGCCCGCACAGCACAACCAAGAGCAGCCCCTGCCCGCCGCAGCTGGAGAAAGCACAAGAGGCCCGCACACGGCAACCAAGAGCAGCCCCTGCCCGCCGCAACTGGAGAAAGCCTCCATGCAGCAATGAAGACCCAGCACAGACAAAAATAAATAAAATTTTTATAACAGAAATACACAGTTGAATGAAGGTGAGCATTATAAACATTTTATAAAAGGTAATTAAATGTATTTTTTCAGATGGTAAAAATCTAGTCACTCCTATGTTCAAAATACAATATTTTCTTTGCTTAAAAATGTCATTCTAATTCACTCTAATTTATTGAACATTTTTGTGAGATAACATTATACAAAAATAATGTGACAACAATGCAAAGGCCTTAACAACTTGAAAATTAAGATATCAAAATATAGTGTCATTTGGTAAATAATATTTTCTTTTCTTTACTCAGCAGTACAAGAAACTTTCTTTAGATTCATGTTTCTTGGCATCCTGAAAGGAAAAGAGTAATTTTTTTGATCATTAACTACACTATCTAGGAATTATATAGGGTAATAGGAAATTTACTGTCTGAGACCACAGGAAATTTAAATGTCTGCAGAGGAAATAGTTTAAAATACTCTGAAAGTGGTATACTTAATGCCTTATTTTTATTACTATAGCTTTAAAAACTAAAGTTAAACATGAAGTTAATATTTATTTCAGTGACAATAACTGGATTGTTTCTTGTTTTCTTTTGACAGACTATACGTGTGAATCCAAACAGAAATATGCAAATCCACACTCCAATTAGCTTCGAGCCAATTTCATGCCTTACTTTTAATAATTCAAAAGTTTGAAAATCTTTTACTGTCCGTCTGTTAAAAAATACTAACCCTTTAAACTTCCCAACTTTGCTTTCAACAGTCATAGTTACTAAATAAGTGAATACTGAGGTTTCTCCTTTTTCCTTTCCCTTTGCTCCCTACACTGGGGTATAAGATCACCCCACCATCACCACAGGCTTCAGGGAAGTGGACCCTGGAACTCTGTGTGCTCCTGGTTAGAAACCCCAACCACAGCAAATAGTCTGGCCACCACTATCAAGATTAATCTCACTAACTCTGCTTATCACAATGTGCTTCACATTTGTTAAAAATAGAAGTGCTTTACGATGGCTAAAACTGAGTCCCAAACTAGTCTTTTATTAAACATGACAGAATATCAGTCTCAATCAAAATATCTGTCTATATATGCATTGGCTTTTGCTGTTTAAGCAAAAGATACCAGTGTGCCACTTTAGCGGACTCTACGTCACTGTAATTTTTCAGTCACCAATTATTTTGAGAAAGACTGAAGCAATATGACAGGCAAAGATGGTTAAATTGCCCTTACTCAGCTTCAAACTGGGAGCACTTGATGCAGACATTAATCACGTAGAAACTGATTGCCAGAATAGACACGCTTTATTTGTATTATAAATTCTGTTTCAGAGAGAACACTGAGAAATCAAATTTAGAAGAAAATAAAAATGAATAACATACCATAATTTTTAACTCAAAAATAATTTTTTACAATTAACATTTAGACAATCTTGCTCTAGTGAATAAGTGAACACTCGGGCATTTAGAACTTATTTGAAAATTTTACTCTTCAAACTTATAGGTAAAGTGCATTTTGCCAAGTGGTTTAACTGATATATGCTTCCCTGGTGGTTCAGACAGTAAAGCATCTGCCTACAATGTGGGAGACCTGGGTTCAAGCCTTGGGTCGGGAAGATCTGGAGAAGGAAATGGCAATCCACTCCAGTATTCTTGCCTGGAAAATCCCATGGATGGAGGAACCTGGTAGGCTACAGTCCCTGGGGTCACAGAGTCGGACACAACTTCACTTTCACTTCACTTTTAGCTGATATATGTATATATACACATATATGGAGAAGGCAATGGCACCCCACTCCAGTACTCTTGTCTAGAAAATCCCATAGACAGAGGAGCCTGGTGGGCTACAGTCCATGGGGTCGCTAGGAGTTGGACACGACTGAGCAACTTCACTTTCACGCATTGGAAAAGGAAATGGCAACCCACTCCAGTATTCTTGCCTGGAGAAGCCCAGGGACAGGCGAGCCTGGTGGGCTGCCGTCTATGGGGTCGCACAGAGTTGAACACGACTGAAGTGACTTAGCAGCAGCAGCAGCAGCATACACATATACATTATATATATATGTAATTAGCATATTCTGTACAGAACTGCAATCCATTTCTACTGTGCTCTTGATATGATTCTAAGCAATCTGTAGTCATAATACAAATGTCCCAGTAGGAAATTCAATAATGCAAGAATTCCCTTAAATTAAACATTTAGATATTTAAATGTGTATAGACATTAGACAACCTGCATGGAGCCAGAAATTTGATAACACTATATAGAAATTTCAGAATTCAGTATAAAAGAGAAGACAAAATTTCCCCATAACTTATCTTAAGTACTGGGTTTTGTTGATTAAAGCAGAAGATACTATCCTACATAAACAATTAATAGAAAATATAAATATTTTGCTCATAGTTACTCTCTGGAAGTTCTCAGAAATAAATTTTCTTTCAAAAGTGTATATTCCTAGAAAAAATTAAAATTCCATTACCCTAAAACTGTAAACTTGTTTGAAGGTATTAGATTATATCCATGAAATACAGAAAACATGCCAATTTATACACTGTATGCTCACATATATCATTTGTATAATTTAAACATTAATATTACAGTGTGATGAATTTTGGATGAAGCTGAATTAAACTTGTGTAAATAAATAGCTGAGTTACTAGATTAAAAAAAAAAAAAAGAAGAAAAAGGAAGAAAGAAGGCAAAGCTGCGAACAGGTTACCAAAGCATAGTTATTGATGTTACTCAGTTATTGAATTAACTGAGTTAATTCCAAGTTCATGCAATACTTTATTATACTTAGAGTGATTAAGAAAAGGTCTTTATCATTTAAAAAGAAAATCTGAAATGTATATTATGATACCTGTTTATACCTGTTAGACCAAGTAGACCAGGTTTATACCTGTTAGAAAGATTAGTCTTTTTTCTTTTTTAAATCTTATCTATCTATATAAATAATAATAAATATACTATGCACATTTTTTTTAGTCACATATTTGATCAGAGTTAAAGTCAAAATTGAAATCATTTTCTTTCAAGGTAAATTAAATGTGTGTGCTAAGTCACTTAGTCATGTCTGATTCTTTGAGACTCCATGACCTGTAGCCCACCAGGCTCCTCTGTCCATGAATTTCTCCAGGCAAGAATACTGGAGTGGGTTCCCATGCCCCCTTCCAGGGGATCCTCTCCAGGGATAGAACTAGAATCTCTGTCTCCTGCATTGGCAGGCAGGTTCTTTACCACTAGCACCACCTGGGTAGCCAGGTAAATTAAACAGTATCTCTTAAATTCCAAAAATTACTACAAGTACCAAATTCAGCCTATCGCCCTGTATTCCACATGAACCCTAAAGCAATCAAGAATACTTACTTAATTCTGCATTTTAAAGAGCTGCTTTTATTAAAAATCATTTTTAGAATTTAACTCTTTTCGATTTCTAGAAATTGCAATAAAGTTTGATTTACTTTCCCCTTAATTTAGTAATTTATAAAATAACAAAATACAGTTTTTCACATTGGCAACATCATTTATTTATACTTATTTAGCATTCTATAATTAGCTCCACTCTTGCACACTTAAAATCTATTACAGAACTTCCTTTTGTATCTGTTACAGGCTTTACAGTATTATAGACAACAAGTCCACATAACTTGCTGTTATTTTGCTTATTAACTAGATGTCCATCAACAGATGAATAGATAGGGAAATTGTGGTACATATATACAATGGGATGTTACTTAGCTTTAAAAAAGAACACATTAAAAAAAAAAAAAAAAAAAACACCTTTGAGTCAGTTCTAATGAGGTGTATGAGCCTAGAGCCTATTATACAGAGTGAAGTAAGTCACAAAGAGAAAGACAAATATTGTATACGAATGCATGTGTATGGCATCTAGAAAGATGGTTCTCATGAACCTATTTGCAGGGCAGCAATGGAGACGCAGACAGAGAGAACATCCGTGGACACAGCGCGGGAGGGATACGTGGGATGAACTGAGAGAGCAGCATGGAAACGTATGCATTATCATATGTAAAACAGATAGCCAAGGGAATTTGCTGTGACACGGGGAGCTCAACCCACTGCTCTGTGAAAACCTACAGAGGTGGGATGGGGTGGGGAGGAGATGGGAGGGAGGTTCAAAATGCAGGGGACATATGTATACCTATGGCTGCCTCATGTTGATTATGGCAGAAACCAGCACAGTACTGTAAAGCAATTATCTTCCAATAAAAATTAAAAATAAAATAAAAATTAATTAGTTTAAAAAAAGAAACTGGATTTTCTCCTGAGACTGTTTCCTTATCTTGGATAATGTTGAAAAGAGTCACTTGTCACTTCCTGCCTCAGTTCACTTATTCTAAATGTTTTGCTAAAGGGAAGTATTATCAAACCACATATTAAAATTACTTTTTACACTTTTACTGTATATTGAAATCATTTATTTATTTATTTATCTCTTTTAGGGAAGGAACCAGGTCTTGTTATTCAGTATTTTAGCACAGAATCCAAGATAGAGATGCAGATGATACCACTCTAAGGGCAAAAAACGAAGAGGAACTAAAGAGTGTCTTGATGAGGGTGAAAAAGGAGAGTGAAAAAGCTGGCGTGATTCTCAACATGAAAAAAAAATAAGATCATGGCATCCAGTCCCTTCACTTCATGGAAAATAGAAGGGGGAAAAGAAGAAGCAGTGACAGATTTTCTTTTCTTGGTCTCTAAAATCACTGCAGATGGTGACTGGAGTCACGAAATTAAAAAATGCTTACTCCTTGGAAGGAAAGCTATGACAAACCTATACAGCATATTAAAAAGCAGAGACAATTTTGCTGACAGACATCTGTATATTTAAAGCTATGGTTTTTTTCAGTAGTCATGTATGGATGTGAGAGTTGGACCATAAACAAGGCTGAGTGCCAAAGAATTGATGCTTTTGAATTGTGGTACTGGAGAAGACTCTTTAGTGTCTTGGACAGCAAGGAGATCAACTCCACTCAATCTTAAAGGAAATCAACCCAGAATATTCATTGGAAGGACTGATGCTGAAGCTAAAGCTCCAATACTTTGGCCACTTGATGTAAAGACTCATTGGAAATAGACCCTGATGGTGGGAAAGATTGAAGGCAAAAAGAGTAGGGGGCAGCAGAGGATGAAATGGTTAGGTAGCATCACTGACTCAATGGATATTAATTTGAGCAAACTCTGGGAGATGATGAAGGACAGGGTGTGTTGCAGTCCATGGGGTCACAAAGAATCAGACACGACTTAGGGATGGAAAAACAACTGGTGTATAGGAGGTGTTCAAAAATGTGTGCTGAATAAATGAAGACAATTTAAGGAATAAAATAATTTAAATTCCAAGACCATTAAAGGTCAAACTATGAAACATATCTCATAAAAATTTTCTAGAATCTCTACTACATTACTTTGTGAAATTTAATAAAATCTTTTTTATATTTCAGAAATTATTTTCTCTTGTACAAAGCATAAGAAGGATCTACCTTATTTTGAATTGTCATCTGGCAAAGTGTTATAGAAAAGTTGCTATGAAATATGCAGATCTAAAAGCTAAAAAAAGTGAGATTTTATAAACTTACTTTTCAACTCCTATTCTTTTCTTTTTCAACCCCTATTATATAACAACTTCTTGTCATGTGCCAGGAATGGTATCAAAAGCTTTAGGACATAATTCCATTGAATTTTGATGGCAACCCTGCAAGAATATTACCCCTAGTATATGGGTGAAGAAAGTGTTTTTTTCTTGCCCAAGTTTACATTGTTAGGAACTGGCAGAACTAGGATTCAATACAGTTTTGTCTGAATAAAGAGCTAAGTTTTAACCATTATTCTATATTATCTCTCATATATATTTTTGGAGGGCTTTATTATTACCTATTATAATACCAAAAATAAATTCTGAATGATGATAAGTGATATTACACTTACTGTGAGTCAGTGTAACATGGCGTCAAGTTCTTATTCACAACTTTGGAAAGCAAGCCATCTGAATCCCCAGTGTGCCAGACGGGAAGGCTAAGTCTCTGCACATGACAGGTGCACCATGGAATGTGCACTCATACTCCATGATAAACAGAAATAGTAAAAGTAAGTTGGTTAACTTAATTTGAAAAAGTTGGCTTAAAGCTCAACATTCAGAAAACTAAAATAATGGAATCTGGTCCCATCACTTCATGTCAAATAGATGGGGAAACAGTGGAAACGGTGGCTGAATTTATTTTTCTGGGTTCCAAAATCATTGCAGATGGTGACTGCAGCCATGAAATTAAAAGACGCTTACTCCTTGGAAGGAAAGTTATGACCAAACTAGACAGCATATTAAAAAGCAGAGACATTACTTTGCCAACAAAGGTCTGTCTAGTCAAAGTTATGGTTTTTCCAGTAGTCATGTATGGATGTGAGAGTTGGACTGTGAAGAAAGCTGAGCACCGAAGAATTGATGCTTTTGAACTGTGGTGTTGGAGAAGACTCTTGAGAGTCCCTTGGACTGCAAGGAGATCCAACCAGTCCATCCTAAAGGAGATCAGTCCTGAGTGTTCATTGGAAGGACTGGTTGAAACTGAAACTCCAATACTTTGGCCACCTGATGCAAAGAGCTAACTCATTTGAAAAGATCCTGACGCTGGGAAAGATTGAGGGCAGGAGGAGAAGGGGATGACAGAGGATGAGATGGTTGGATGGCATCACCGACTCAATGGACATGGGTTTGGGTGGACTCCGGGAGTTGTTGATGGACAAGGAGGTCTTGTGTGCTGTGATTCATGGGGTCGCAGAGAGTCAGATGTGACTGAGTGACTGAACTGAAGTTGGTTAAGTCTTAGTGTCCTGAAATATGTAGTTGCCTTTAAAGAACTTCAGTATTAAGTGCTACATATCATTCATTCAAATTATTTTGATAGAAAGTCTCAGAAGACTAATTTACAAGTTTCTTATTTTTGAGATCCCCAGATGATAGTCATTTCTCTCATCTTTGCACCTTTCAATAGGATTTTAGAATTCACTTTACACTATTTTTTGGGACACATTAAATTGGTGTAAGTTTTTCTAATCTTTAAATACTATCTAACGAATGCTTTTATTTTCTTTTCATGTCTGTCTTCCCCCATGCTTGTTAGACTTTATTGCTGGGAGCCAGCATGAGGAATCCCACCCGTGGCAAAGGTCATGAGGAAAGAGGCTCGGCATACGCAAAGGTGGGATCGAGCCTCAGGGGTCCCCCTGGAAATTCTCGAGCATCTACCCCCAAAACCAGAGTCTGCCTGCTTTACTGTGTTATGCTTTCCACCTACTCTTCTGACATTAACAGGGGGCTCTCCCCCCACCACCTTTTTCTGGGAAAAGTTAATTTAGAGCTTTTAGATAATAAATCTCCTGGGCATAATAAGAGTGTTTCAATCCAAAAACCCCTCTGATGGCTTTCTAGCCTGCCTGCTGGACTCTTAGCTCAGACTCACAGCTGCACATGTGATTGTTTGCGGCCTCCCGACCGCAAGAGGCACAGGAAGCTTAAAACATCCTAGGAATGTAGGGGCTTCTGAGGAGTCAAAATCATTAGAATAAGGCTGATTAAGGGTTTCATTTGTTGAGCCAATACTTGCTGCCAAATTTTCATATCTTTTATGTGTAGATATAGTTGGCATGTAGAAAAAACAGGTAGTAGACCTGGCATTAGCAACATTAGATCTTTGAGTTAAGTACTTTCTTTGTTATAACCCACTGCACCTTTGTTCTACAAGAATGTAACTTTAAAGAAAAAAACACTTCAAGGGAAAATCAATTTTCTGGTTGATAGACATTTATCTAGGAAAAGAGCCATAAAAATGTTAACAGGCCCCCTGGCCAGAAGATGATGTAAAACCACCTGGGACCTTTTGTATACAGGAAGGTATGCAAAAAGAAAGCCTGGTCTCAATAAGGGTCAGGACTGCTGTCCCTGCATAATTCTGCATATTCCATTATTTCTTTATGTACAACTTGGGGTATATAAGCTGCTTTTAAAAATAAAGTTGTGGGTCTGGCACCGATGCTTGGCTCCCCCATGTCATTCTTTTCTCCCTTTTCTGGCTGAATTCCCATCTGGAGCGTGGAGGCTCACCGTGTCTACTTATTTGCCCTGGCTTCTAAGACCCACGCAAGAGGGAGCCCAAGACAGGGCACCCTCCGCTATTCAAGCAGGCGCCGGTGGCCTACGTAGACGGCGCAAGTTCCTTGTCTTGGAACTTTATTGGCTCTCCGCGTAAACCAAGTTATTCAGCCTCTTTTCTCCACTAATTTTCTTACTACACTATTATTTCCTAATCTCTCTTTATATTTCTAAATAAATAAGTTTTTCCTCCCTGACTCCATCCCCACTTCGAATTACCCTGGATCCACCAGGGCTGGACCCTGGCACTTTATACAGGATTTGTATATATAAAAAGGGCTTCCCAGTGGCTCAGCTGGTAAAGGATCTGCCTACAACACAAGAGACCTGAGTTTGAGTCCTGGGTTGGGAAGATCCCCTGGAGAAGGGAAAGGCTACCTGGGCTGGATGAAGCACAACCTGGAATCAAGACGGCCCGGAGAAATATCAATAACTTCAGATATGCAGATGACACCACCCTTATGGCAGAAAGTGAAGAAGAACTAAAGAGGCTCTTGATGAAAGTGAAAGAGGAGGGTGAAAAATCTGGCTTAAAACTCAACATTCAGAAAACGAAGATCATGGCATCCAGTCCCATCACTTCATGGCAAATAGATGGGGAAACAATGGAAACAGTATGAGACTATTTTCTTGGGCTCCAAAATCACTGCAGATGGTGACTGCAGTCATGAAATTAAAAGACGCCTGCTCCTTGGAAGAAAAGCTATGACCAACTTAGACAGCTTATTAAAAAGCAGACATTACTTTACCAACAAAGGTCCATCTAGTCAAAGTTATGGTTTTTCCAGTAGTCATGTATGGATCTGAGAGTTGGACTGTAAAGAAAGCTGAGCACCGAAGAACTGATGCTTTTCAACTGTGGTGTTGGAGAAGACTCCTGAGAGTCCCTTGGACTGCAAGGAGATCCAACCAGTCCATCCTAAAGGAAATCAGTCCTGTATATTCATTGGAAGGACAGATTCTGAAGCTGAAACTCCAACACTTCAGCCACCTGATGCAAAGAACTGACTCATTGGAAAAGACCTTGAAGCTGGGAAAGATTGGAGGTGGGAGGAGAAAGGGATGACAGAAGAAGAGATGGTTGGATGGCATCACCAACTCTATGGGCATGAGTTTGAGTAAACTCCGGGAGCTGGGAAGCCTGGCGTGCTGCAGTCTGTGAGATTACAAAGAGTCGGATATGACTAAGCAACTAAAGTGAACTGAACCATATATATAAAATAATGATTCTCATTCATCTTATATCAAATCAGTAAAGCAACTAAATCTTTTCTCACTAGAATACACATGTGTCATAAAACAAACTCCTCCAAGGTAAAAAACTCCACTGATTTCTGAAAGAAGTAAGTTTCTTTCCACTAAGGAAAAAAAGTGACTTCTTGGTCATTTTTTGTCAAAGAGAGAGATGAGCATGTCAGATACTGAACATGCCAGAAACACTGTGATAGAAGCTCTTCACACCTCAAAACTGTCACTGCTTTATTACGATCTCATTTATTCATACATTCATCCTCGAACTTTTTTGAGTGCCTACTATGTGTGAGGGATTGTAGATTTTGAAAAGTAAGACAGCAAAAAGATAACAACAATAAATACATATCCTTAAGTGGCTAACTAATGGTCAACAATGGTAGATTAAGTGGATACATAATTAACTATATCACAGGGCAGGAAAATGAGCACCCAAGAGAAACTGTTACTGTAAAAGAATATTAGATAAATCATGAAGGAAGAGGAGAGATGGTGTCTCTTGAGAGAATCTGTACGTGACTTGGGTTTTAAAGGATGAGCAGGTACTTCACTCAGAAAGAGAAAGAAACTGTGCTTCAGACATTAGAAGCAATTTGAGCATACACACAAAGGAATTAAAGCAAGAGCCTTTAAAGAGAAGGGTAAGAGTAAGCGTGAAAAGGTGAAGTCAAGATAACACTAAACATTAAAGACTCAAATTTTGTCAGTAAGGTTCTAAGGTCTCAGGCCAGGTGTTTGTGGATTTTCTTTTTTTGAATTTTGCTTCCACTGCAAGGAGATCCAACCAGTCCATTCTAAAGGAGATCAGCCCTGGGTGTTCTTTGGAAGGAATGACGCTAAAGCTGAAACTGCAGTACTTTGGCCACCTCATGCAAAGAGTTGACTCATTGGAAAAGACTCTGATGCTGGGAGGGATTGGGGGCAGGAGGAGAAGGGGATGACAGAGGATGAGATGGCTGGATGGCATCACTGACTCGATGGACGTGAGTCTGAGTGAACTCCGGGAATTGGTGATGGACAAGGAGGCCTGGCGTGCTGTGATTCTTGGGGTCGTGAAGAGTCAGACATGACTGAGCGACTGAACTGAACTGAAGATTAGATTCATCCTTTCTATATGGAAAATCAGAATCTGAAATGAAGTCTTACTATACCGTTCCATCCCATACTGATAAACTGGCATCTAACAGTAACACTCAACATGGGAATCCTTCGTCTTCAAATTTGATCTTATTTTTGTTATTTCTATAAAAATATAACTTGTATATGTTAAAATTGTTCATCCTGAGGTATATCTGTGGTTCTATTAGGAGTCATTGGTTAGAATGTTGCATTTAGTTTAGAATAACAGTTGTGGATTAATTGTCCTTCTGGCTTGTAAAAATAAATATTGAATATGACAGAAACTACTGCAGCAGTCGTTTCTAATGCTATTATTTTGTATGGTAGAAATCATTTCAATTTAATTATTTCTCTACTTTCACACTAAATTTATTTTACTAACATACAGCCTGTGGGGATAATATTTTAGAAATAAAGTTAAAAATGTTAGAAATAACAATGAGTCTATATAAACATGATTTACCAATAATCAATAGTGGTGATGCCAGAAAACAAAAGTTTAGTATGTAAATGAATGCCAATGATTATTTTAAATGTATAGAACCCTAAATTGCTATTCTAACCAGAATGAAATTAATTCATCAGTAAAAATGAATCCGGGTACGTATCTCTGAATAAGATTTCCCATGTGATAATAGAATAGAGTAACCAGTCACCACAGAAATACAAATTAACAGAAATTGCTAAAAATGATTATATACTACAAAGTCAATTAAATTGTGTGGCTCTTAAAATTTATGTAAGATGTGGGAGTAAATTTTAATTACTACAGATCTCCAACTTCATATCCAAGAACTGAGATGTGGTATTGAATATAACTCTTATGAGTCAGCTGTGAAGACCACTCTGAAAATATGGTGGCACCAGCAACAAAGCAAAAGCCAGGCGGTACTGTTACAGTGCTATGCTCTTGCCACCTGTTCCTGGCCCTTTTCATACCATCTGAACGGAAACCTGCTGCTTTCTTGAGCACTCTGCTTCCACTGAAATCTCCTCTAGTGAAAAATACTTACCCTTCTTCATTGGTTGTCATATTTCTATCTACTGGCTACTTACAAAATATATTTCTCTTCTACTTTAAAGTTAAACTTTCTTTGTTAAACTTTCTTTTCTTTGACTTCTGGCCATGTTGACATATACCAACCGTTTTTTCCCCTTTCTTTCTGTCATCTGATGACCTCATGGTCACTGACTCATTCACTGAAGTCTTTGAGCTGGCTTAGTCTTTTCAATTCCCAAATTCTCACAACCATATCAAACATAAGTATTCATTAAGAAGACCTATCTAATTGCTTTGTAATTCCAAAACTCACATATCTCATTATCTTCACTTTTATTCTTTTCACCCACTCTCTTGCCGCTGCTGCTGCAAAGTCGCTTCAGTCATGTCCAACTCTGTGCAACCCCATAGACGGCAGCCCACCAGGCTCCCCCATCCCTGGGATTCTCCAGGCAAGAACACTGGAGTGGGTTGCCATTTCCTTCTCCAATGCATGAAAGTGAAAAGTAAAAGTGAAGTCGCTCAGTTGTGTCCAACTCCTAGCGACCCCATGGACTGCAGCCCACCAGGCTCCTCCATCCATGGGATTTTCCAGGTGAGAGTACTAGAGTGGGGTGCCATTGCCTTTTCCGTCACCCACTCTCCTACTCACTCCAAATGCTCATGTCTTAGAGTTCATCAACTAGTGAAAACAGCTCCAACACAAGCTCTTAAGTTTCAACAGCATGCTCTACCTGCCCCAAACCCTAACCTTCTTTTTTGACTACAAGACCTAGCTTTCTAATTCTTGGATTTTCTTTACATTTTCCTAGTCTCTAAGTTCCCATATGGACTTTTCCTCCTCCTTGTCTAACACTGACATTTACACAAGCACCCTCAGTTGCTTTCCACTGCTATTTTCCCAGCAACCCCATCCATCAAAACTCCCACTCCTCCACTAATGCTACAGTCTGAATTGTGTTTCCACACTTGGATGGGCTCAGTGCTGCTAGGAAAGATCACACTACTCTCCCACGCTGGTGTGTCTTGCAATTGCTGGTCTCCAACCCTCTAGATCTGCAGAACTATTCATCAACTTTTAAACTTGTCTTTGGTAAGCTACTTTCTCCTATTTTCTTCAGTGATTGTTCCAAATCTTCAAATTAAGTCTCAAATTCAACTTCCAAACCCTTATATTCTCGCTTCTTACGTGTTTGAGAACATTAGGGCCAACAGGCAGTGACAACCAACTTCCCAACTCCCTGTCTAATAACTGATCTATTTTATTATGTCTTTTTTTCTGGTTTGAGCCAACCCAGAGTCCACCTATGCTTCTGAACCAAACCCCTCCTCCACCTCCAGGTTCTTACTCTAGTACCAGTGCCTTTCCTATCTTCAAATGCCCTTTCTCTTCAGACCACATACATGTTCAAATCTCAGATTTCTCCCTTTTGGTGACCTATAACAGAGACTGGGAAGTCACAGCATGCTCAGATTCCCGCACATGGAAATTTCCTAAATTTTTATGAGAATAGCTTGTTTACTTATTAGCTGAGGAATCTATGTATCTATCTAGAGACAGATACAGAGACAGAGAGAGACAGACACAGAGAGGAATTATTTCAGAGCTTTAGGCTAACAACTAAATTTATGTGAAAAGGATAAATTTGAGGCTGCAAAAAAAAAGGAAAAAGAAAATTATCACCTTTTCTTGAGAATAAACCCGTATTTCATTCATCTTCAGTACTCTGGTGATATTAAAAATGTATATAATAAGTTAAAAAAAGAGAGAGATGAAGATTTCATTGAAAAGTAGCTTTTAAGGAGTATTGGAATAGAAAACAAGACATGCTCGACAAACTTAACTCTAAACAAAGTATCACCTGCATTTTATCACCACTATACTCATAATATTTACTGAAGAAACACAGATCTCTTTTTTTTTTTTTCAGAAGCCTTCTGACCATTTTTAAAGTATATTCACATACCATAAAATTCATCCTTTAAGGGTATACAATTCACAAACAACTTCAAAGAATTTGACTACTCATTTTTTATGCTATTAGCATAATGAGCTCAGATTTAAAGGCTATTATATTTAAAAGATAGGATTTTCCTATTAAACTAATCTACTAAATTAATCTCCATAAGACATAGTAGTGTAGATCATGGAAGTAGACACAGAGTTAGGAAGAAATGGAATACTTCAGAGATAATTAAGTTTTAGGATCAATAAGACATGGTGACTGGAGGGAGGGAATTGTGCTCAGGGGAAGCACTAGTAAAGGGTGATGCTCAGGTTTCTGGTTGGGGCAGGTGTGAGGATGCTGCTGCCACATACCGAGAGAGTACAAAATGGGGAGTGGGTTACTAAATGTGGTCGCCTGTTCTGTGAGAGGTATGATGAATTCAATTATACATGCTGACTTGGTACATCCCCAGGACAGATAAGAAGATGGCCAGAAGAGGACTGAACAGATCTGACAGATAAGTAAGAGAGAGACCTGGGTTGGAAACACAGATTTAGAAGCCATCAATACACAGATGCTACTAAAAGTCACGGAATGGAAAGCACCATCAAGATAGAACACGCAAAGGAAAGACAGCCTAGTATGGGAGTCTGGAAATTATCAAGCGGCAAAGAGAACGCTCCCAAAGAAGACAGAAGTGATCAGAAAGATGGATAGAAACCTAAGTGAAAGTGAAGTTGCTCAGTTGTGTCTGACTCTTTGTGACCCCACGGACTATAGCCTACCAGGCTCCTCTGTCCATGGGATTTTCCAGACAATAGTACTAGAGTAGATTGCCATTTCCTTCTCCAGAGGATCTTCCCAACCCAGGGATCGAACCCAGGTCTCCCGCATTATAGACAGAGTGTACAATCACAGGAGTGCAGAGGAAAAAAAATTTCAAGAAGAGAATGTAATGGGGTTGAATTCTAAAGGTTGAAAGGGTAGATGCAATATGAAAGCTCTTATGATTTAGCAGCATATACAATTTGAGACAGTTTTTTAGAACAAAGTTATATAACACAATTGTAATAAAACAGGTATAAAGAAGCAGAGTCTCAAAAAAGAGGAAAAGTAAAAATGTCAGTTATTATAGGTAATGATTTTAGAACAATGTAGTTCAAGAAACTGGTTAGAATTATCATGTCTTTGGCCATGAACTTGAACTTCCTGATAGACTAAAGAAAACACACAATGGGCTACATTCTTTCTCAGTGACACAGATACATCTATTCTTAAAGACAGCTACTCACAACTTTAAAATAAAGTTTTACACGGACTATTCTAAAATGGATGAGTGGCACAGGAGACAATGCCCTCAGAAATGCTTTTAGAGCTAATGAGTAATTCTACGTGGCTGCTTCTTTTAAAAACATTCCATGAGCATTTCTATTTAATATTGCAGTGATGGTTTCAGCCAGGTCAATTTGACAAGACAAAGAAACAAAAGGCATTCAGATCAGAAAGGAAGACATAAAATTATCTTTAGTCATAGATGACATGACCTCATATAAAAACTTTTAGAGCTAATAAATGAATATAGCATGGTTGTAGGTTTCAAGACCAAGTTATAAAAATAAATTGTGTTTCTATATACTAGCAATGATTAGGCACGAAATAAATTTAATAACAATTCCACTTCAAAAATAAAATATTTGGAATAAATTTAACAAAAGTAGTACAAAGTATGTATCCTGAAAACAATGAAACATCACTGAAAGAAAGTAACCTAAAGGGAACATCTTTGTGCTCATGGATGAGAAGACAACATTTTCTAAGATGGCAATAATCCTCAAATTGCTCTAATTAAACCATCCCAGTCAAAATCCTAGCTGCTTTTTTTCCCTTCGAAATTGACAAGCTTATCTCAGCATTCATGAGGAAATGTAAGCAACCCAAAAGAGAGGAAGGATACATCATAATCATGTGGTGGGGAGGTGTTTGTTTTTAAAATGCAAATTCCTGGGCCTTTACAGGATCAAAATTCTAAAAGTCATAATCAAGCATTTTGTTCTGTTTTGTTTTAAGTTCCCTTTTCATGCACAGTCATAAAACAGAATAGATGTTGCTTGGATGTGTAAGATTTTCAGTGGTATTAACTAGAAAATAGCTTCAATGAGAAGGGGAAAACACAAGCCATCAATAATCTATCAGCTGAACAGCATAATCCATCAGTATGCTCTCTGGGAGAGTTAGCACTGAGACATACTTCCAGAAAACAACAAAAACTCAACCTGATCAATGGAATATTACAAAAGTCACCTAAATTTTGGAATCATCTGCTAGGTGAGAGAAACATATGTTGAGCTGTTTGTTTTACTGGTGGTTAGCCACAGACCCAATTATTTCTTCAATTCATGATAAAGACAAATCATTGGTATAACAGAAGATGCTTACTTTCCCTTTGCTGTGTATTACATTCATCTAAATGATGAGAAGGAGTGTGAATCATTCATTCATTTATTTGACAAGTGAAAAAAGCCAGGTAAAGAGACTAGGGACACGTAACAGAATCAGAATGAGAAAACAGGTATTTTAGATTCCTAATCCATAATTATTTTCATAAGACATACTGATTCCCCTTTAAAGGTCTATAATATGAGTAAACATGTGGTAACATCAAGTTATATCACATAGTCAGGAAAACGTGTTATCACATTTTAACTCTGTAACTCTGATCTATAAGTTAGCAGTAGTAAATATTTCATTAGCAATTATTCCGCTTGCCCTTTTAAAGACTATAAGAACTTTTTTTTTTTTGCTAGATAATTTAGATGGTTTAAGACTCTTACAAACAGTTATTCATGAATATTTTGAACTGATGCCATCTTTTTCCTTTGAAAACTGTTCCTACCTCAAGAATATATTCTTCAGAAAAAGAAAATATATATACTACTTATAGACATGCCTGAGAACTCATTTTCTTTTATTTTTGAAACTTTTAATTTATATTTTGATCTTACAAATTATGATCATATAAATTGACTCTTCTGTAAGAATATAAAGCATAAAAATTTGCTAAATATCATATAAACACAAATTCTCAAGGTTTTCTGTGTAGTCTTCATTAACCTGAATCTTTGTGTGAATGTTTCACTTTTACCTAAGACCTTGAATCCATTTTACAATAATGAAGCCATAAACTATATCATTTCTATTAAAAGAAAGCTGAGTAATAAAAAAATATGAGGAGATCTGAGGAGCAGGCAATCTGTTGAGGTTCAGGATATCTTATTTGGCTATCTACACACATTTGTAGATAAACGAGTTTCTTGAATTATTTTTTCTTTCGTCTTATATGCCCAGAACAGAATCTGGAGGAACGGATGAGTAATTTGATCACAAAGCTATCAGTGTTGTTAGTTTTGACAATACTGTACTTTTCAATATTTATTTTTCTATCTTCCACTGCAGATTTACTTAAGATCTCCACTTCTTATGCCAAATTCTTTCATCAAATATCCTTGGGAATTTATTTATGTTTCTTGACGAAATTTTTTTGGATATGGAGCTATCCTTAAATATCCATCCACACAAGGCTAAGAAATTGCTTGACCTTCAGACTTAGAAATTTAGAACTGCTTGATTTCACTTTAATCCACAGTTCAAAGTACACTGCCTGAGAAATTTTCTAAATAAACATTGGTTCATTGAATGATTTTTCATTACCTCTGGAAACTTTTTTATGGGATAGCCCACCACATATATATATATGGTATATAATCAGCAAATGTAGATAGCTATAAAATTTAAAGCATATCCAGGTACACAGACTGAGAAAAATATTTTAAATGGTAAATCAGATTTTCTAGAAATGATTATTAGACAATCATTAATGATAGATGGATATTTAACCAGACCAATATACCTGTGTGGAAATACAAATAGCTAAATATGAATGTATTATTTACTAAACTACTTTGAAAAATACTATATTCAAATATTTAATGGACTTTTTAAAAAATTTACTTTTTGCTATTCATTTTCTTTCTTTTTTTTTTTTTTTAATCAAAAGAGGATGCCTTTAATAGAGGTTATTTAGCATGAGGTGCTGTCAGTGAACAGAGAAGGGCAATCAGGTCAGTAAGTCCTTTCTATACATTTGTGTCTCTTTTGCTGTCTCACATACAGGGTCATTTTCTACTTGTACATTCAAAAGACTTTAATATGGTTACTATAACACAAACAATATAATTTTGTATCACACAATGAGATCCAATCACTATAATGAAAATAGCAACTATAATGGATTTGGTTCGTTACAGTTATTGTGTTAATTTTAAATATACCAGCATTGCTATAGATATTAAACTCTGAAGTCAGAAAAGAATTTTTCTTTTACAAAATTTGGATTACAAGTAAATATCAATGGTGTACTATAGAATAAGAGTACTTCCAATAATGTTGCACAAGCATATTAAGTTGTTTTTGTCATTTAAATAATCCATGATTATGTTCATCAACTACCAAAGCAAAATGTTACTAGCAGTACTCAGATATATTTTCTCTTGGAATAAAGATTGCTCATTTTATTCTGAGATGTGAAAGCTAATTCAGGATCTTATGCTGCAAAAATTAATTAGTGGCACCAACATTTTTTAACAAATAATTGCAGCTGATACTCTCTGCCATCTTATGGAATATATGTTCCCTAAAGACATCAGCTGGGAGGGATTGGGGGCAGGAGGAGAAGGGGACGACAGAGGATGAGATGGCTGGATGGCATCACCAAATCCATGGACATGAGTTTGAGTGAACTCCGGGAGTTGGTGATGGACAGGGAGGCCTGGCGTGCTGCGATTCATGGGGTTGCAAACAGTCGGACACGACTGAGCGACTGAATTGAACTGAACTAAACTGAAAGACATCAGCCGGGCCCTGTGTAGTTTCCAATTCTGCAAGTATTACATAGTTATATTTAAGCATAGTACAGTGCCTTAAAAGACTCATTGCTAGGAATATACTATCTTTTTCTTTCCTGTATAAAATAATGTGCTTTTATCAAGAAGAAAATGGTGAAGAAATTAATATTAAAAATCAAGAACTTAAAAATATAACCTCCAAACTTCTACCCACCAAGCCAGATCTGCTAACATAGACTTTGGCAACAGGCACACACCAAGGGGCTCATATGTTCTCCTTTACACAATTTAAAGAAAGGAAAACACATTAGAGGCCCGCATTTTGCCCTGCTTTTTAAAGAAAGGGAACTCTATGTCTCTTTCTAGGAAATTTTGGAAAACTATTCTCTGTTAATTAATGATGAAATGACCCTATGCCAAATAAGTCAGAAAAACAGTCTTCATTAATAAAGCAATGTAAACAAAGAACATAGACTTGAAATTACTAGTTCAGATTGGAATCACAAAATATGCCTAACTTAAAGTTAACTTTTAGGTTTTGTGTCTGTTACATAGAAACCTTTGTAGACCACAGAGAGTTAAATATAGCAAACTGAGACAAAAAGTGAAGTGTCATAGAATTAGACCACTGAATTGTATACCAAGGGGGTAAACATTTATGATGATTATCTTCTCATTAATTTGAAGTAAAGCATAAATTGAGATTGAATTTATATATCATAAAGCAAAATTTGGCTTGTAATTGGGTGTGCTTATTATGCCAACTTCATAAGAATACAAAATCAAATTCTGAATTGGCTACTAGAAAACCAAATCCCTCCAAACTGTACATGCTTTGCCACTCTTAGTCTCAGAGAAATGTAGCTAGAGAAAGCTCATCTCCTCAGGCAGAGAGTGAAGTCTATGAGTACTTGGGCTGATGCGGCTTTCAGTACAGCACTGTGAAGATGGATTCACACCTATTAATGCATTGCGTCATGAAAATGAAAACATGCTTGGCTTTATGCCTTGCTGTTATGTTTTTTCCATTTATCCTCTGTTCAAAGTTCCTTCTCTGGCAGTTTTCTAGCTGAATGAATTTCTAACCCAACATGTTTGCCTTCTAACAAGCCCTGAGGCCTCTATCCTTTCTTTTTAAAGGATCAAAGAACACTGTTCTTTACAATCTTTCTCAGGAATTAAAACTGCACTAGAACCTACCAGAAAACTATAAGACAAAGGACTTGCTTTTTTCTTTATTCGAGGACAGAATAAAGCTTACATTTTGCTACCTATTTTGCCACTCGTTTTAAAAGTTCATTTCTAGTGTATAATATTTCTTGTAGAGCAGGCTACACTTTCCCAGCCCCTTCAGAACCTCATTTTAAAGATTTTTGACTCTACAAATTGGGAAGATATACAGCATTTCATGCTAAAAAAAAAATGGAAAGGGAAATTTACTTTAGATTTACCTAGTTAAAAAGGATTCAAAAGTCCAATTAAATCATACTCAGAGCCAGTGTATACAAATTGAAGACTGGTTAATAAATCAATCTGTTTGATAGTAACTTGTCAACACATTAATTAGCTGTATTAGAAGCTAAATAGATAAAATGCAAGAAAATAAACCAAATGCAAATGGCAAAATAGGAGTAGAAGAAAGGACATAACTAATGGGAAATGTCTACAAAAATAAGCAAATTTTACCTGTCATCATCTTGTGAGAATTGCTTTTGCAAATCCTTTTTATTCCGCTGTTCTTTTTCTTTCCCTTGCTCAGGTATATCTGGTGTTTTTTCCTCATCTCCTGATTCTCTGTTTTTCTCCTTATTACACATGTTTGTAATGTCTTTCCCTTTCTCATTCTCATTAGTTCTTTCTTTCTTTACCTCTTCCTCCACATGAACTATCTCTTCATGCTTATCCCCTTCTTTCCCTCCCTCTTCTAGTCCCTTTGGCCTTTTGAAAGCAACACAAATTGAAGGCATGCAAATAAACACAAAAAAGAAAGAAAATGTTAAGAAAAAAATACATACAAAATTAAATAGAAAAGTAATGAAAATTATTAAAACATAGGTAAAAATTACATCTTTTAAGCACTGAAAACTTTTTTTCCAGTGTATAACAGAGAAGCACTATGTAAGCAACAGTTAAATCAAAATTGCTTTTGTAAGTTGTGTTTTCATGTTACAAAGTTGCCTGGAAAAAAGTTGTGGTCTCCCCATTAACGATTTTTGTTTTGTTTTGATCCAATAGGAGTTAAAAAAACAACAACAAAAAACTAACTTAGCTTAGGTGCCCATAAAGTATATAGATGAAGTGATAAATGAAAATTATACTAACATACATTCATAAATTTTTTGGAGAAACTTCCATACATTTATAAAAGTTTTAGGAGGACAAGAGAGCATCCTACTAAAAAAGTAATGTTGTGTTTTCTTAATCATTGAAATGTATTCATCACCTTCCAATATGATTTTTCATATTCCTTAGAATATTAAAAACATTCAAGTCTTCATTTAACCATCCCTTTAATCTCAGTAAAAATACAACAACAGAATTACTTTTTCAATAACAAATATGAAAAATAGCTAATGATACTATTTCAGATAATCTA
>SJYT01061286.1:861060-872241 GCA_006410635.1 Cephalophus harveyi | reverse complement strand
AGAGTCAGACACGACTGAAGTGATGTAGCAGGCATGACCCTGTCTCTTATACACATCTAGATGTGTATAAGAGACAGGTGTAAAAAAGTATGAAATGTAGACCAAAATATAATAAAAAGTAATCACAGAAGTTGTTTATTGTCTTCATGATAATATATTAACCATTTAGAAGGAAAGGATTTTACATTTATCCAAAGAAAAATAAAGATATTCTAAAACATATTTAGAATTTCCTTCTTAAAGTGCCCCTACTCACCTGATTTTCTTGTTTCCTCTTGGCTGTTCTGATTGGACAGACATGTAGCTTGTGCTGCTGAAACGAGAAGCACTACTAGTCCTGGAAACCGCAGATAAATCACTTACGTCACTGTCCGAAGATTTAGTGGAAATATTATCTGCCCCTCTATGAGGATCCCATCCTGATCGATACTGTTAACACAGATTGACAAACACGCAGAAGTTGTCAGTATTACCACACAAAGCAATTATTCGCTTCTCCTATTTCAGCACTTTAATTGTCCACAGAGGATACTGCAAAACCCCACTCGGTTGCATATAAAACAAAAGTGAATGGCAATTATCCTAAAAGAAAAATTCAATTTATATGAAACCCTTGTTTTCAGCAAAGTCAATTAGAGCTTTTTCACCACACCCCAGTGAAGGCCATTAAAACCTTTTCACAAGAGCAATGGCCTCAGGGAAGAACATTTAGGCAAAATCTAGGAAATAAATATTTGGCTTAATATTAGGAAGCAAATTTTTTTAAATTTTTGAATAAAACTTTTTTAAAAGCATGATGAAGTTGCCACTGTAACTTATGAAAACCAATTTTAGTAGCATAAATTTTCTCTTAAATCCATTATGCTTCAGTGAAAACCTAGAGGTAATACAAAATCTAATTATTAAAACACTAACTTTTTAAAGAAAGGCCAAGAGAAAAGAGAAAGTTTAATTTCTGAGGGGTTGCTGGAATTTTGATGAATCCTAGAAATACTAGAAAAAGTCATTATTATTTATGATAATTCAAACTTCCTGGAATTGAAATAATCAGATGATTATCTGGCACAGCCAGGGTACAGGGTGTTCAAATATTCTGGTAAACTGAAAACCATCATAGAGGCTTTATGTTAATGACATATGGAATGTAAAAAAAGGATAGATTTTTGAAGTCTTGAAAACCTGGAGTAAGGAAAACTATTACTAGCTGGGTAAACTTGAGCAAATTATTCCACCTTTAAAATCCTGTTTATAAAATAATAGGGAAAATAATAAATATCTTCCTTGCAGCATTGTTTTGTTCCTTGCGGCACTGTTTTGAAAATCAGAAATAATACATGCCTGGTATATGGCATAATATAAAATAATGCAGGCAGTATTATTACTGTACCATTACTACCTGATGGCTATTATTGGGCTAAGAGACTATCTGCTAATGGGTTTTTCTTTGTTAATATCCACTTAAACATAATGGTAAAAATTCTTACCTGGTGAATTTCATAATGGAGATTTTTTTAAACCACAGATACTGGCAAATTTAACAAATCATTACAATGACAATTATCATATGCAAACCATTTACTGTGACTTGAATAGTTATTACCTAATAAATAATCCTATATGAATAATAATTCACTGAAAGTATTAGCTAGATAAAAATATTTTGGTAAAGCAAGTTGAACGGCAATAGTATATAGCATAAATATTAATTAGATCAATTCAACTGATCTGTTTCTCCCCCTCAACACCCCCCATCTCTCCCAGTATTCTGTTATATATTTTTGAGTTAATAACTGATCCATTTCTAAATGTAAAATATAAGAATTATTTTGAACGAAGGTCCATAAAATGTTATAATCAAATCCTTTATCTGAAATATATAAATTAGGTAAAATATGGCCTTTCTAAATCCACTCTAACTTTTGACTTTGTTGGAATTTTTGATTATAAAAAAATACAGTAAAATTCTTTAAAAAATCATTGTCTTTTTCCCAGGAAATATCTATGTAAATAGAACTATTATATTTGATTTTAAAAGAAAGTCTATTTATTTACAATGCATTTATTTAGAGAACATTCAGTCCATGATATTCTTTTTTCAAACTAAAGTCATTTTAAAATAATGAAAACAATTTACTTTAAATGACAATGTTTTCATCATTGCCCAGAATAACAATTTCAATGGATGGATCCAACATTATCTATGTAAGCCAGTGTATTAAACATAAATAAATAAATATATATATACACATCATAGATAATGCTGGATACACACATATATGGATTTTTTTCCATGAAATTTATTAAAAGTAAATTTGACCTCACATGGAAGTATTTCATTTTATTTATATATTTTTGGGATACTTCATATATATTAAAAATGGACAAAGAAACTTTTCAATATTATTAAATTGCTCAATAGATACTGTATTGGTGGAACTTTACTTTCTCATTCTTATAATTTACAATAAAAAAGGAGCATATTGCTATTTATATCTTTAAAAATAATTTATCATTGAATAGAAAAGCAATTTTTTTGTTTTTACTTATGGGATTATTATATTATCTAAATTCAAATGATAAGCCATAACTTTTAACTCAGGAAGTATTAAAGTATAACCATTAAAAGCACATGCTCTGCAATGACACTGAATCACTGGTATGAATCCTGGTTACATAAATTATTAGGTTTGTGATTTGGGGCCAATTGCATCTATGAGTTCCAGTTTTTTCTCTGTTAAAATATGGAGAATAATCATAGCCAATTCCCAGGTTCACTGCAAGGATGAAGTAAGATAATGCACATTGAGCACTTAGCACAACACTGAACACCTAAGAAGTGTTTAGTAAATGGCAGATAATGACAATGATGATGATGATGATGACATAGCAGCTAAATACTGGCTTAGTATCAATTCCAGGAATATATTTACCAAAAGAATTATCAGGTAAAATACCCAACAGGAAGTTTATTATTTTAAAACTGTTGTAAGATATAACAAAAATATAACTATTTCTATGTATAAGAGATTCATTTCAGAAAACATATTTATACAGCAGATGAAATATTAAACCAAACGTTCCGGCTGACTCTTGGTATGTCCTCAGGCCTCATCTTTCCCATCTGGCTGGGTTCACTTATTTCCCATCACCTCACAGGGAGCTACTGATTCTCACCTTATCTGACTTTTGTATTTTAGTAGTTAGGGCTCTGACTTTGCATCTTCTAGCCTTTGTCTCCTTAGGTCATCATGGGTTCTGATCCTGATGTTATGATTCATAGGTACAGATGAGCCAGCCAAAGGCTTGAAAAACAATTTTTTAAAACACATATGGTATACACAGCACATATCTTTGGCTAAGACCTCTGAGATAGTCTAGTTTGCTGAGCTAAAATTTTGGATAAGAAAATTCAAAGAAAGATAAGATTCCACACACTATAGTTTTACACCTTTATATAATTCACCACAAGCTACCTTTTGTTATAGGTATGTGTGTCTATTCATATTTAATTTTCAAACCTTCTATTAGAATATGAGCTCTGAAAAGCCAGAATAATATCCTCCTTATCTTTGTAACTCTCTTAGCACCTAAGAGTCAAAGATTTCATTTAAAATCTAAGGTTTAGTTTTATTCACCAGTAAAATAAGGATAAATCTCATTTTAGGAGTTCTTGTGAGGGGTGAGAGAAATAACATAATCAGAATACCCAATAGCATGCTTAGCACACAGCAGTTGTTCACTTCTAGCACCTAAAGCAGCAGGTCTAAATAAAAAGACACTGAATGGATTAGTTTAAGTAAAAAAAGACTACAAATTAGCTAAGAGGTCTAGTTTGATGATGACTTTGCTGCCTCAAATGAGGCTTGCACCAAATGCATTTCTCTATTTCTAGTAACTGAGCATGTTTACCTTTGGGATATAGCTCAAGTTTCTATTACAAATAGACACATGATAAACAGAATAAGAAATTTGGAAAGTAAGGAATAATAGAAAAAAACTTATAAGTAAAACTTCAGAAGGACATATTTTGAATACATACATTTAGAATATAACATCTTCATGTATACAATTCCCCCAAACACCCAAATCAAAGTAATAATTGACCTACCACGGGAATTTACTTTTAAAGTCATTCAATCTTTTTGCTTTTCCAAAAGTAAGATAAATGAAAGCTATATAATTTATATAATTTAAAAGTGAGACAGAAGCAGCCAAATTATTACACCAAGGTAATGAGTTATGAATGTGAATAAGTTCCTTTAGGAAATGGTTGGTATTGCTTTGGCACTATACAATAAATAATGTTTTAAATGACTAGCATGTATTAGTTTACAGCTGACAGATGAAAAATAGATGATGTGCTCATCATTATCTTTAATGGAACAAAAACAAAGAAGGTTTACTGCATAGGATATCAGGATCTCAGCTGAAAACTGTGCTGACTGGAGATCATTAAAGTCTTGGACTACAGTGAGGAAGCTTTTCCCGACAACATTTTGATGTTTTGTACAGTACTATTAAGCAGATCATAAACTAGAAAAATTTACAGGAAATTATTATTCTCCAGGATGTTCCAGACTTTAGAGTTCTTAAGTGGCCTGGAAAAGTTAATGTTCTCCCTATTTATCTAAATCAGTGGAAAGTAACAGAATATCAGCAGAGCTCTACTGCAAGGAAAGTTATTATCAAATTTTTATAATAATATTCCTGAGAAAAAACCCTCAGATTTCTAAGAAAAAATTTTCATTTTCTCCAGTATATCCAAGTTCTTAAATTAGTAATTTCCTTGTTTGATTTCTCTGCAGCATCTCAGCAACTCATGTCATTTGAGCTTTGTATACGAACTTCGATGAGAGTTCTGAAGCACTGCTTGTGTTCAATTTATTGAATCTCACCATAAAACTATAATCTGTTGTCTAAAACGCTAGTCTGAGAATTGGTTATGGCAAAATACTAGGAAACAATAAAGTCCAAGCTTGAAGAAAACTGTTTATGCCATCAAGACGTACTTGGAGGAATATTCATATCCGATTCAGAGATAAAACATCAATAGGTCAAATGGTAGGGAAAAATTGGGGCAAACAAAATCTTTGAAAGAGAAGAGAGATGCTGAAGTTCTAGGCAGGGCTCTTGATACCGGTCGGGGGATCTAGAGGACACAAGAACAGAGGAGAAGAACTCTTGGCCCTGTGGTAAATTAAACAATCACAAGAGCAAGAAGGTGCTCTTATTTGCATCACCTTATTTTCATCTCATGTAATAATTCAAACAGAGTGGATGCTGTCTTTTGTTAGTACCACACCTATAGGTACTCTCTTTTTAAGGAACTATTTCTAGATGTTCTTTTTTCTGTCCAAAGTTCTTATCTCTAGCCAAAGTTCTTATCATTCTCTGATTTGAATGCTGCACTGTGCAAAAATCAGTCAATAGATCATTTTGTTTAGATAGGACTCCTAAAGAAGGTATGTGTGATAAATCCTCTGCTTTGGAGGGAGAAGACAATGAGGAAGGGCCAGAGAAAACTGAGGAATAATTTAAAATTTAGCTTTGTAAACAGTACCCTGCAAATGAAATCCCAGCTAGAAAACTCTTGATTTCTTCCAAGAGAATTGATCATTGCGTTGAGTGCTCCTAAACTACTTTATTCGTGCCTTTCTTATACTTTTATCACGTCTCTGTTTCTCCATGTCTCTTGTCTCTTTCTTATCTATCTACCTTCTACCTATCATTTTTTCTTGCTAGATTATAAATTCCTTGAAGATAATTATTGTCATATTTATTTTAGTATTCGCATTATCTAGATCAGTAATGCCTAACTAGGAACTCAATGAATTTTTAATGAATAGAAGTGAGTGGAATGGTTGTTTTATCTGGGCTATATCCTGAGGTATTGTCTCCAGTATAAAGTATCAAATTGGAGTATAAAGTGAAAAAGTCAAAGTGTTAGTTGCTCAGTCGTGTCCGACTCTTTGAATCCCTGTGTACTGCAGCCCACCAGGCTCCTCCGTCCATGGGATTCTCCAGGCAAGAATCCTGGAGTGGGTTGCTATTCTCTTCTCCAGGGGATCTTCCTGACCCAGGGATTCAACCTAGGTCTTCTGCATTGCAGGCAAATTCTTTACCATCTGAGCCACCAGGGAAGCCCAAGTCAGAGTATAAACTACTGCAATGAGAGCTGAATAGAGTTTAGGCAGTTAATCCTTTCATTCTCCGTAATGGGTATGGATAGGAAGTGGTGTGCTGATACATGTTTAAAAATCAGCTATCCAAAATGGAAAAATTCTGATTTACAGAGCTGGCTGATTTCTGAAGAACAAATACTCCCACTATGGCTGATTTCCCCAGGTGGCGCTAGTGGTTAAGAACCTGCCTGGCAATGCAGGAGACTTAACCACGTGTTTGATCCTTGGGTCGGGAAGATCCCCTGGAGAAAGACCCAGCAACCCACTTCAGTATTCTTTCCTGGAGAATCCTGGCAGAGGGGCCTGGAGGGTACAGTACATGGGGTCACAGAGTCAGACACGACTGAAGTGATGTAGCAGGCATGACCGATCTCAAGTTACCAACCAAGCAGTCACTGAATGAGAGGTGGGTGCATACCACCAGGGGTGGGGGTCTAGAAATAAATGCACTTTGTAGGACTCTCAAAGACATGTTAGGAGACAAGAAGTAAAGGACAATAAGATATCATATCTGCAAATTACTCATCTTGTGAAAGATGGAATAAGAATAGCTTAAGGTAAAGAAACGCAGTTGTGGACAGAGTAGCCATTAGCCTGGAGGTCAAGACTTACTGAAGAGCCACTACTCTTGGTCTGAAGGAAACTGATAAGTTTCTTGGAGAATTTGTAGAGGAAGAATTATCCCTAGTAGTCATGATGACTTTCCCAAAGACTTGGCTCTGTGAGAATTCTGTATCTGTTAGGAATCAGTGTTTCCCCGAGAAACCTCATCCTGTATTTATTCTCATTGATTCTTCACAATTTTCAGACATGGAAATGCTAGTTCTGTGATGAAATCCAGGTTTAGAAATCTTATGTGGCTGTAGAGCTTGTGCTTTTGCCTTTAACAAATGCATTTACCATTTTCTTTCTCAGAATCCGTAACTCTTCCCCCATTCTAACTTATTATTTATTAGAACTGTTCTCAAAAACAAACAGATATCAAAAATATCCTAATTACCAGCCAGTAGTGTTTCTTTAGTTTTCTTTGTTTTTGATTTTATTATTACATCTGATGCTGTTAAAGTCCAGTCCTCTCTCTTCCTGAAGCTTTTCCATTATGGCTTCGCAAATAATGTTACTCATGGCTTCTCCCCTATCTCTCTATTCATTCTTAATCTCTTTTGCTGGCTTTACTTTCTCTTACTTGATTTTAAATTCCACTTTTCCCAAAACGTCAATCTTTAGCCTTCTTTTCTTTTCACTATATATATTCCCACAGAATGATATAATCTATTATCTACTCAGGTAATGATTAAAAATCTTTATCTTTTACCTTTCACTTCTCTCCATGGCTTTAGACCTGTATTTCCAGATGCTAACAGGACATTTCCCATACGTTGTTTTGTAGGTACATCAAATTCAATGTGGCCAAAACCAAATTTATTCCCTTCCACCCCTAACCAGCTTTTCTTGTATCTTTTATATTCCCTCCATTATTTAATAGGCTCAATAACCAACTGAAACCTAGAAATCTAGTGAATTATCTTTGACTTCTCTTTGTCCAAAATTCCCCATTCTAATAAATCAAGAAATACCAGTCATTTAATGCAAATGAATGTCTTGATATTTAGCTACTTGGGACTTATAAATGGATCCTTGTCTTTTTAAAAAATTTGTTTATTTTTAATTGGAGGATAATTGCTTTATAATGTTGAATTGGTTTCTGCCACATGAATCAGCCATAGGTATACATATGTCTCCTCCCACGCCTTGATCCTCCCTCCCACCTTCAACTCCTCTAGGTTGTCACAGCACCAGGTTTGAGCTCCCTGCATCATACAGCAAATTCCCATGGGCTATCTATTTTACATATGGTAATGTATCTGACTAAATGTTTCTCCAAGTCCTCAGATTAGAAGCTTGTAAGATCTAGTGAGAATTAATAAATAGTCATAAGGAAACTCTTCTTAGCCATCAGAATTTCTGTTATCTGTCTTTTGTAAATATCCTTAAATATTACATGACTCATTATATAATTTTTTGCAGAATATTTATGTATTTTATTAGGACACAGGATGTAGATATTACAGATACTGTAATCTGTAACATCCCAAAAGTTGTAACAGAAATAAGACATGAGAATTTAGCAGTAGGATAATGATCCTGTGAGTCTGTAGCAGGAAGAAAAATGTTTAAAAAGTAATGGATTGAAGATATGAAGCAGGGCTCCCTTTCAAATATTAATTAGGTCCTATCAGGGAGGGAAGTGGGAGGCATAAATTGGGAAACTGGGATACACATATAAACACAACTATATAGAATATATAATTAATAGCCTATTGAATAATACAAGAAACTCTATTTAATACTCTGTAATGATCTATATGGGAACAGAATCTTTAAAAAAGTATATATATGTGTATATATAACTCACCCACTTTGCTACACAGCAGAAACTAACATAACGCTGTAAATCAAATATAAAAGAAAAAAGTAAGTAATAAAGTAATTCAAGGTATTTGCATTTTAAGAGAATCAGATTAAGTAATAGCCTGAATAGTACTAAGAAAACCTAAAAGGGCTTGATAATTGCCTTGACTCATCAAATTTAGGCATAGGGCAGACATCATTGCCTTCTGTTGAAAATCTGGAAGAGGCCCACTACCCGTGTTTTTTTCTGTGAGAAGATAGTGAAGGATCACTTGGGTTTGCATGAAGATCATTTTGGATGGAGTCAACAATCAAACATGGGAAGGAATAACAATTATGTCTAGCTTGGACTATACCAATAGCCCCTGACTGGGACTCCTTATCTTTAACAAGGACTTAAATGGATCCTTTTCAAATCTGTTGTAATTATACCATCAGAGTTATATGCAAAAAACACAAATTTGTTCATATTTGTGACTTTTTAAAAAATCTTCAAAGACCATAATTGTAAAGGAGAACATTCTAGATTTTTAACTGAGAGATTTAAAGCTCTCCACAACCTGGTCCCAAGCAATTTTTCCATTCTTACCTTCTAATATGTATCCCGTTGTGTTTAATATTACTATTCTAAAGAACTACTAGCTGTTCCTTAAACATAGCTTGTGTTCATATGCTTTTTATTTTTTTAAGTAATTTTTTTTTTTTTACTTTACAATATTGTATTGGTTTTGCCATACATCAACATGAATCTGCCACAGGTGTACACGTTTTCCCCATCCTGAACCCCCCTCCCACCTCCCTCCTTGTACTGTCCCTCTGGGTCAATGTTCATATGCTTTTATGTTATAACTTTGCTTAAGGACATGTCTGTCCTTCGCCTCATATATTATTCTGTAATGTATTCCCAGATTTCTTTAAGCCAAATGAATATTTCTGCTTTTATTCTTCTTTTGCATGGTTTACTTTTATTATATTACTTAATATAACCTATTTTCTATGATTAATACTTATGTACATGTGTTTCCCTGATTTGATTATGAACTCTTAGATGGGAAGGACTACCCCTGCCTGCCTTTGCCTTTGGAGAAGAAAATGGCAACCCACTCTAGTATTCTTGCCTGGAAAATCCCACGGACAGAGGAGCCTAGAGGGCTATAGTACCTGGGGTCACAAAGGGTCAGATACGACTGAGTGACTGAACATACACACATGCCTCTGCCTTTTCTCCCAGCCTCTGTTTGTTATCCCCTCTTCTGTTTTTCCTTTTTTCCTTCCTTTCCCCCTTCCTTCCATTATTCCTTCCTTCTTCACTTGGTCCTCGATTTTTTAAAAAATTATTATTTACTTGTTTCTCTGATAATTTTTTCTTATGTTGCAAAATCAGAATTCAGACTTATAGCTGACCAGCTTTAGAAACACCCCAGGTATGCAGTTCAGTAACAGGAAAGAGAAAGTTACTAAATGTCCCTTGAGATCACAAAATATGTTCAGACATAAAAAAGAGGACTCACACAACCACACTTTAAGAAAAAAAAAAGCCCAAGAAAGGTATTTGATAAAAGTATGATAACATACTTTTAGTTATTCACTCATCACTGATTCATTAAAAAAAAATAACAATATTTTAAAGCTGAAAGTGACCTCAGAGAAGATGTAATATACTTTTCTCATTTTATAGATGAGAAAATTTAGAGACCAAGAAGTTAAATGAATTGACTAAGCTCATAAAACTTGTTAGTATTAGACTTCCTATTTTCATTAAAAAAAAATTTGTGAGCTACAATTTCACATTTAATAGGATACAAGGCAAGCATATTCAGAATCGAACCACTTAAAAAATTCACATACTGTTTTCTTCTTTAAGTATATACTTTAAAATAAAGATTTTCTTTTCTGAAATTTTGAAAACTATATAAAATGACATGTAAAATTGGAATACAAAGCCAGCATGGAAATACAACAACACTTATAATTTATGTACTTATAACTCTACTTGGATGAATTTTAAACAAGTAAAACTTTTAAATAATAAAAAATCTCACAAACATATTTTATGTCATATTGAAATAACACCTTCACATTCCATTGAAAATCCAGATAATTTTGGTTTTTTTTGGGCAAAAACTGAAAATGGGCTTAAGAAATAACTTGTTCTTATGTGACTGGACCCTGAAGACTATTAACCTTGGGGGGTGAATACGCCTAGTCATGAAAATGACCTGAAAAGGGCCAATCATAAAATCACAGACATTTTCTTTGTTAGTACAAAAGTTATATTAAACTTGTGGGTAATGTTTAATCCATCAAAATGGAGTTCAACTGTCAGGTTTTTGTTATTATTCCCAACTCATTTGTTATAATAAATAATAAGAATAGCTACCATTATGGGCATTCCCACATGCCAGTATGAATTCTGTATACTTTTACATATAATATTTCTACCTCATAAAATTATCACCAGCTAAAAGTTTCTTCTCTCGTATCAGTTACATTCCAAGGTTAGCTATATTATTTTTAGACTGGAGTATTATTTTATAATCTTCAAAACTGATGAAATAGAAATTATCAAAATTCTATGCTTAGGAAA
>SJYT01061286.1:850300-860869 GCA_006410635.1 Cephalophus harveyi | reverse complement strand
CTTAGGAAAACATTAGTAAACTAATTTTGCTAATAAATAATATCTGTAATCCTCACAACTGATGAAAAATTACAACGAATTTTTGTGCTCATGAAGAAAGTTTTTATATAATAAAATCATAGATATGTTCAAATTATAATTAGCCAAATTAAACTGATATTAGAGATGTCAGATATGGAGGCCTGCATGCTGCCCTTGCTGACTGAGTGCCTTAATTGAGTAAATGTTTTAAGTCTCACTTCAAACTTAGTTATAATTTATTTCATGTGAAGTATGAGATAAAAACATTACACACATAAATTTATTCTCTAAATCATAATTATTACATCATAAGTTAGTTAAAAATTTCAATCATTTGTGAGAATACATTAAGTAAAGAGCCTGACACTGATCAGAGACTACTGAATCAATAAAGGAGACAACAGTAGATAAAGAAAATGAAATATAAAAAAATCTAGTCCAAATCTAATTTTGAAGACTAGGCTATGAGATTAAAGGATTTGCTTAGTTAGTGAGGAAGGTGCCCTTAACCCATGTGTTAATACCTAATGATTTTTTTTCTATGCAGCCTCCAAAGTACCATGTATTTGTGTAGCACTTACAGATAACAAGGTTCCCTCAATTTATACACAGGAAAAAGCTGGGTTGTGAAGAACTCTTGGGCAGTTTACCCAACGTCTTAGCGTATAACTGGTAGAATCAAAATTAGAACCCTAGTCTTCCAAATTTTTCTGAGTATTCTTTTCACTATGATTAACTCTAGACAGAAACAAATAATCATATATCCATTAGAAAATGTGTTTTTGACTCTTAGGTAATAATCTACACACACTCTCTCCAGAAATTTGTTTCTTGTGCCTACTTGTCCGTGGAGAGTCTACAAAGATGAATAAACTATATATCCATTCTCAAGAAGTGTATAGTTTAATAAAAAAGGTGTGAAAAAAGCACCATATAAGACAGGATATATGTATTTTAGGAAGTGATAAATGCCATGGTTGGTTCATAACGTTTATATGTTTTCATATCTCTGTTGTTTTGAATATTCTTATACTTATAATTTTTATATGACTATACTTAACCCTTTTAAATTATGTGAAATTTGAGTTGAAAAGAATGTTTTTGCCCTATTTATCACATTTCCTTTTTTCCTATTTCCCTTATTCTCCTTGATTCTATAAAGCAAGATCTCTCACCCCTTGGTGACCTGTATCTTTCATCCCTTTATCCCCTGTAGGGCGTCCTAGTTGTTAGCAAGCCAGCAACCCTGGACGTCTTATGAAAGCAAAGGTGAATGCATAAATTGCTATTTTTGCTGAAGGTAAAAGAAAAATGCTTCCCTCTTGTGTTCTTTGGAAATATACTGAAAGAAATTATGCTCTTGGCAACAGCAGCTATTGTCCACAGGTTGACCCTTTTACCAGCAAGTAGCCAGATGCAATTTATTTAAAATACTTTCTATATTTACTAAAGAAGGGAGAAATAAATTACAGTTCCTTCTGTAATTCTGTAGTGTTCTTTAACACATAAGTTGGTTCTACTCATCTCAAATGACTTCTTCATAATTAAAAAAAAAAATCTATTTTATATTTCCTGAACTGACATGATGCTGGGAGGGATTGGGGGCAGGAGGAGAAGGGGACGACCGAGGATGAGATGGCTGGATGGCATCACTGACTCGATGGATGTGAGTCTGAGTGAACTCTGAGAGATGGTAATGAACAGGGAGGCCTGGCGTGCTGCGATTCATGGGGTCGCAAAGAGTCGGACACGACTGAGCGACTGAACTGAACTGAACTGAACTGACATGTGGTAAACTCCAGTACTTTGGCCACCTCATGCGAAGAGTTGACTCATTGGAAAAGACTCTGATGCTGGGAGTGATTGGGGGCAGGAGGAGAAGGGGACGACCGAGGATGAGATGGCTGGATGGCATCACTGACTCGATGGATGTGAGTCTGAGTGAACTCTGAGAGATGGTAATGAACAGGGAGGCCTGGCGTGCTGCGATTCATGGGGTCGCAAAGAGTCGGACACGACTGAGCGACTGAACTGAACTGAACTGAACTGACATGTGGTTTTCCTGGCCTGACATGTGATTATACAGTAGGGGGTAGCAATTCACAAATAAAATGCAAAGAAAGTGGACACATGTTTAAATGTCTGCTTCAGAAAACATCTAAAATTTAAATGTGGTCTTATAACTAAGGAAAATAATTTTTAAAATGAACTTGCAAACACGAATATTTCATATCCTAGGATATGAGAAGGTAGTTGGAAAAACAGAGAACAGTGAACACAATTTAAAGAAGTCAAAAAGTCTGAAACAAAATAGCTATAGTTTGTTCCCTAAAAACCCATATTTACATTAAAATAAAATATGCTTTCATAATGCATTAAGGTAATAAACTAAATATTATTAACTACTTTGTAGAGATATATTGTAACTAAACTGCATATCCTCAAAATTCATATGTTGTAGTGCTAACTTCTAGTAACTCAGAATGTGACTGTTTTGGAGATAAAGCCTTTAAAGAAGTGATTAAGGTAAAATGAGGTCACACTGGTAGGCCTTAATCCAATATGACTGGAACATAGACACAACAGAGGGATGACCCTATGAGGACATAACAAGAGGGTGGCCATCCCCAAGCCAAAGAGAAATATCTTGAAAGAAATCAAACTTGCCAATACTTTAGTCTTGGACTTCTAGTTTCCAGACTGTGGGAAAATTAATTTCTGTTGTTCAAACAACCTAGTCTATGACATTTTGTTACAGCAGCCCTAGCAAATTAACATAAGATGTAAAGAAAAAAGAAACTTAAAGTTAGAAACTTTTACATTCAAAGATTATTCACAGATAAAAATATAAAATTTCTAAAATTCTACTATTAAGTTTTTAACTGTAGGTCTGTTACATAAAGTGAGGTATATTGGTACCTGTGAGATGAGGAAGAAATAAATAGTTGTTACTTCCATCAGTTAAAATATGGAGGAGAGAAATTTTCCTTTGGCTCAGAGCTTTAAAGATGTGTGTGTATGTATAGACATATACACAGAATCAAATTATGTATAAATGTAATTTTATCTCTCTATTTTTAAAGTTGAAGTACATTCCAGCTGGCTAAAGAGTAGACATGACAAACAATAATTTGAGGCAGATCAAAAGATAACTAACCTGATAAGAACAAGAGAACCCAAATCACTTTTTATGCTTTTTAGATTATCATTAATTTTTACACTTTTCCTTCCTTTCCACCCCCATATTTTTTAGGATTATTTTAAAGATATACTAATCTATATCTAGGATATTGTTGATGGCAACAAATATAGACCTGGTAAGAGCAAGGTATCTGTTGAAAATGATTTCTCTTTTTCTCTTTCTTCCCTATCACCATCATCATCATCATCCCACCATCATCATACTATAGCTAACATTTCCTTTTTCCTTAGGGCTTCCCTTGTGGCTCAGCTGGTAAAGAATCTGCCTCTAATACAGGAGACCTAGGTTTGATCCCTGGGTTGGGAAGATCCCCTGGAGAAGGGAAAGGCTTAAGAGTTATACATACAGATTTAATCTTGAAAACAATCCTTTGAGGTAGGTATTATTATTAGCACTCTGCTAATTTTGCTAAAGACTGTGAAGCTAACTTATTGCAAGGTTATGCAGAAATGAGCACAACTAGAGAAAACTGACAAAGTAGAATAGATATTTCAGAGAAGGCAATGGCACTCCACTCCAGTACTCATGCCTGGAAAAGCCCATGGACGGAGGAGCCTGGTAGGCTGCAGTCCATGGGGACACTAAGAGTCGGACACGACTGAGCTACTCCACTTTCACTTTTCACTTTCATGCATTGGAGAAGGAAATGGCAACCCACTCCAGTGTTCTTGCCTGGAGAATCCCAGGGGCGGGGGAGCCTGGTGGGTTGCTGTCTGTGGGGTTGCACAGAGTCGGACACGATTGAAGCGACTTAGCAGCAGCAGCAGAATAGACATTTAGAGAAGTGCTATGTTTTAGTGAAGAAATCCAGGTGCAGCCACTGGCATTCTCCCTGACATCTTCATCAGTAAGTGATAAGATTTCTTGACCTAGTTTGGGATGGAAACTTTAAGTAGGTGATCTTAATTCTGATTTTTTAAAAAATGAAACCATTTTGCTGGACATCTGGCTAGACTAAGCTTAGCAGTTTTGTTTTTTTTTTAATGTGAATTCTACTTCCGTTTATAAAATGGTTGTACAGCTTATTCCAAGAAAGGATACGTCATTACTTCCTGTAAGACACCTTAACCTATTCCTTGAGGACCTCACAGGGTAGAGATTGGGTTACTAAAATCACTCCTAATTAGAATTCTCTTGCTCTATGTATCAGATGATTCAATCTAATGCTGGTACAATGCTGTCTGTTTCATGCAAATATCAGGTTCTCTGGGTAGCTTAAGAATCAGTGATGCAGCAGCTCTTCTTCCAGTGGGCACCCAGCCCAGATCAATTATGCTATTGTTGGGCGGTGTTGTGTGCTACCAGAAACTCAACTTATCTGTTTATCCATAAAGAAAATTTCCCTATCATTTTATTTTAATCGCTGCTATAAAATTATATCTTTCATTTCTTCACCTTCAATAAATAAATGTATTTTCATGTATCATTTTAGAGATTTGTATAAGGCTACCTAATCTACATTTTAAAATTGACTTTTTATAAATTTGGTTTTTCAGTTTCAGATCCATTTATGTCAAGGCTGTTACAGAGTATTTCTTTTAAAATACCTATAGCCATATTTATTAATCAACTTTCCAAGAACCAGTCAGGCTCATACAAAGTCAACCTTGATAACATCATTTCTGAATTTCAGTAATTCAGTCTGTAATTTCTCATCATATGTTCTGTGCTCTTTTTATCTATATATCCTTTCAAGATTCATAAATTATTTCTCCTTAAATTTTATTTTTTGGGGGGATCTCTGCTGCTTTAATCTATTTGAGAATAAAGGGATGGTTCAGTGATATGAGTTACACTAAAATCCTTTTCATTAGTTCAATTACTTCTTTACCAATTCCTTTTGACATTATCATATTCACTTCTGGTGTCTATGAAACATTTGTTGTTATTATAAAATAATAATAACAAATATCTTTACCATTTATTAAGCAGTTTACTAAAAGCTAAACCATATATATATATTATCTTATTTCCTCCTAATCATCAACATATAAAATGGATAAGAAATAGATCTCAAAGCCTATTTAATAAAGAAACTGAGAAGAGGAGGTTAAACTACCCAAAGTCACCCAGGCGGAGTTTGCTTAACTCCAGGCTGGGTTCTCATCTTGGACACTGACCTCATTTTGATATTAGAGTCTTGAAGTACTCCTGACTCACAAACAACAAACATAGAAGAATCACATATATGCCTCTCCTTACCAGCTCCTACTTCTCTCCCCTCTTTTGGAGTCCCAACTGTTTGTGTGTTGAAAGTCAAATTAAAACATTTAAGGCTGGCCTTGAATGTGTATTTTCAGGGTTGAGAAGAGAATAAGATCTAATAAAGGAACAGCTTAGTTAACAACGGCAATTTATTTGCCAAAAATATTTTGCCTTGAACTGTCTGAATTTTTTATATTGATACTGCCTACAACTTCATCGTGTGAGGTTTATTTGTATTTATAGAGCTTTTTTTTTTTTTAAGAAACTATCTCTGTGCTATGTAGTTCCTATTGTAATGTAAACTACTTTAGTGAGTGTGCTTTCTTCCTAATATGCCTCAGTGAAAGCGAAAGTGTTAGTCACTCAGTCATGTCCTACTCTTTGTGACTCCATGGACTGTAGCCCACAAGGCTTCTCTGTCCATGGGATTATACTGGAGTGGATAGCCATTCCCTTCTCCAGGGGATCTTTCTGACCCAGGGATTGAACCCAGGTCTCCCACGCTGCAGGCAGACTCTTTACCGACGGAGCCACCAGGGAAGACCTAAAATTAGTGGAAGTATCTTTAACAGATAAGAAGCCTGGGAGAAGAGGTGCCAAGTGCCCCATTAGGTACATACAAAGAAGGATAAACACTCTTCTCCTTTCTTTTGCTCCATTGTACCCTGATCCCAGAACACTAAATGGATTAATATGAACTTCTGGTTTGCATCTGAAAAATTCTGGGAAATTTATTGACTATATTACTTAGTTTTAGAGAGATAAACACGAGAACAGAAAATTTTAGGTGCCAAAATAGGGATAAGATACTTTTGTGATAATTTCGTGGGAACATTAGCACCACAAGAGAGCATTGTTTTCTATAGGAAAATAAACTTTGATTTCCAAATAAACACAGTATCAATAAACTATAGTTTCCCTGTTGAAATCCTATGGACTACCCTTAAAAAAAAAATCCTCTGAGCTCATTTAAAAACATTAACTATGGCTAATTTAAAAAGCAAACATCATATGCTGCTGCTGCTGCTAAGTCGCGTCAGTCATGTCCGACTCTGTGTGACCCCATAGATGGAAGCCCACCAGGCTCCCCCGTCCCTGGGATTCTCCAGGCAAGAACACTGGAGTGGGTTGCCATTTCCTTCTCCAATGCATGAAAGTGAAAAGTGAAAGGGAAGTCGCTCAGTCGTATTCGCCTCTTAGCGACCCCATGGACTGTAGCCTACGAGGCTCCTCCATCCATGGGATTTCCCAGGCAAGAGTACTGGAGTGGGGTGCCACTGCCTTCTCCGAAACATCATATACTTAAATTAATATTATAAAATTCTCCATATCAATTTTCATATATATATATATATACACTGTTTATCAATTATTGCTAATTATTGTAATCATATTACTCATGGAAAGGTAAGTTGGCTTATGCTGAAGTATAACTCACATTGTTAAATCTAATAAATCACATTCTTCTAAACCAATGGGGAGCAGAGAATATTGGTTTTAAGTTGATCCTTAAATTTTTTTGAGAGTAGAATAGGTAAATCACATTTAAACTGGGATAAAGAGAATGTAACAGGCATGAAAGGGTGCACAGGCTGGCTGCATAGTTAAATTCTGTTTTGAGGGGGAAAGTCCTGAGAATTCATTCACTGATTAGATAGGAATCATGTCTGCACCTGGATTTGATTAAATATTTAATTAATTAGCTCTTATTAAATATAGGATGTCTACTTACAAATTTCCTAATATATTTAAAATATACTTAGAAAGACAGTAACTTTAAAGGCACTGTTCTACAGGTACTTTCAAAGTGAATTACTAAGGAGATATTTTATAAATTAGTAATACTTGTTCACAACTATCAGTGCAGAACATTTGAGAAATTCAGGAAGGCAATGCCATTTAAAATATGAAATATATAGTTTTTAAAAAAACTTCATTAACAATTATATCCCATCAAAACTTCTTCATAGCTTCACTAGAATTTCAGGAATATAGCTCAGAGGTGCAGCACATGCTCCATGGCTTTTAAACTTAATCTGTTATCTCAAAATTGAAAACTAAGTTTAGCTACAAATAATACTTTCCATGATTTAATGTAAATTGGTGTAGATTACTTAATCTTTCTATCTATGGCTTAGTTCTCTTCCTTATTACATGATTTTTTTCAAGAATGAGTTAATATATTGAAAAGAATACTGGAGTGGGTAGCCTATCCCTTCTCCAGGGGATCTTCCCAACCTAGGAATTGAACTAGGGTCTCCTGCATTGCAGGTAGATTCTTTACCAGCTGAGCTATCAGGGAATCCCAATATATTGAAGCACATAGGTCAACAGCAAATATTTAGCTGGTACTTGCTAATCAAACAAGGAAGAAAAGAATGGTAATATAGGGTTAATATCCCTAGTTAAAAAGAGAGGGATGCTATTGAAAATTTTAATATAAAGAATTGTTAGTATGGAAATGAATAATAACTAAGTCTATAGATGCACTTGACTGGAAAAAGAATCCTCCGCAATTTTTTCTTTCATCCATGAGGGAGGTAGTCTAAAGTAGGGATGATAGGCAGACAGATGATCCAGCAAAGACAGTTCCACATCAGGAAATTCAGAGTGGAACAAAACAGAGTTGTGTTTTGGATTCTTTTAAAATCTTAGTGATTTGATTGCCTTTTTGGTTAGGCTGAGAGCATAACTCCAGCAATTGAAAACAGATTTCTAAGTATTTGGCATTCAATAGGCAGGATTTGTTAGCAACGAGGAGAGGGCTTGTAAAGATCAGATCACTTATTCTCAAAGGAAGGCTCCATTTTTAGTGACATCATTCATCATTTTCTTCCGAATAAAACCCTAAAAGAGGAAGTCAACTCAGTTACCTAGAAGTAAATTCTATAAGCAGCCTGTCTTAGAGCAGTGACGCTCAAACTATAGTCCACATCAGAATCATTTGGCAGGTTTGCTAAAACACAAGAACCTCACTCCTAGAGTTTTGTTTAAGTCGTCTGTGGGGTCGCACAGAGTCGGACACAATTGAAGCGACTTAGCAGCAGCAGCAGGAGCAGTTCTGGAGCAGGCCAGATAACTGCATTTTCAAAAATTCTGAAGTGATGTTGATGCTACTGTCTGGAACTACAGTTTAGCAAATACATAGGAAATTATGTTGCTTAGCATAATTAGTCCTTTGCCAAGACTTAAATCTTCTCTAACCTAAAATAATTGGTGTCAAAGTTATAAAACTTTGAGGTCTCAAGCATTAATTTATTAACTGGAATGTAATCAAAACTTGTTTTTCTAAAAATAAAATTTGAGCTACACTTACAGTATTCCTTTGGTTCATTCTCTTGTAATAAATTGGTCAGGTATCCATAACAAGAATCATTGGCATTGCTTCTCAGGAACTTATTTTTATTGTATGAACAATGTAAATCATATGAGTGATCCAGTTTCTCAAGGCTTGTAAGGAAGCTCAGAGTCAGAATATAAGCCCCATATGTAGGCATAAAGGATCTCACACTATGCATTTTGTTCACAAGCTTTACTTCTGGTATTACCTTGTTGTGTCTTGACTTCATTTTCCCTTGATCCTCATTTCTTCATTGACAATAATATTATATGTATTTTAAAAATCACCTAATTCCTTCATGAAGTACAGTGGGATATAAACAAACAAATGAAACAAATGTGTTATACTATGTTTATGGAAGTTTTAATATCCTATTTTATCAGGACTTCATGCTTTGATTTTTAGATTATACAAAATGAATAAATGAGAGATTAGGCATAGCAGATGCCACAAAAGATTATGCCTATTTAGCCCTGCTGCTGCTGCTGCTGCTAAGTCACTTCAGTCGTGTCCGACTCTGTGTGGTCCCACAGACGGCAGCCCACCAGGCTCCCCCGTCCCTGGGATTCTCCAGGCAAGAACACTGGAGTGGGTTGCCATTTCCTTCTCCAATGCATGAAAGTGAAAAGTGAAAATGAAGTCGCTCAGTCGTGTCCGACTCTTCGCGACTCTGACTGCAGCCTACCAGGCTCCACCGCCCATGGGATTTTCCAGGCAAGAGTACTGGAGTGGGGTGCCATTGCCTCCTCTGATTTAGCCCTGGTGAAGGTGAAGTCGCTCAGTCGTGTCCGACTCTTTGCAACCCCGTGGATGTAGCCTACCAGGCTCCTCCGTCCATGGGATTCTCCAGGCAAGAATACTGGAGTGGGTTGCCATTTCCTTCTCCAGGGGATCTTCCCAACCCAGGGATCGAACCCAGGTCTCCCGCATTAGAGGCAGACGCTTTAACCTCTGAGCCACCAGGGAAGTCCCTAGACAGCTATATTTTTAAAAGTACCTGGAAAAGCACAGAAATCAGTTCTGATATCAAGCTCAAAAGGTTAGAGATGTATCTGAAATGTATCATTACAAATCTATTTTCTATGAAATTCACCGAACCTATTTGAAGTTATTCATAGTTACATTTTAGAGGAAAATTTTTAGAAGTTTAGGGTCTGCAAAGCAAAGGCAAGGCTATTTTTTGTTGGTCTTAAATTTACCTTTCTTTGGCTTTAGGCCCATGCCATTTCCATGACAACAGGACGCTGTGATGAACAATCCTGTATTCACCACATCGGTCAATATTCATGTAATTTGGAAAAGAGATTGCTGGTTTGGAACATGATGCTGATGTAAGAATATCTGTCTCCTCTAGGTCATATAACAGAGAAACTAAAAATGTATGCTGCCTACCATATACATATATTCAGCATAGTCAGTCATGCTTTACTTAATAAATCTTATTTTTACTGAAGAATGGGGTATAACTGAGAGAAACTGAAGTTTCAGAACGTAAGGATAAAATAGACCCAAGTACAGAAAAATTCAAACTGTTTTTCTCTAGTACACAGATAAATAGACCACAAATATTACATGACTGTAATTAGGAGAGTACATAATAACTAAATATTATGAATAAGCTTTGCTAGTTTCATCTTTTTGTTAAATCTTAAATAGGTACGTTAGAGCAAAGTCTTTTCATGACTTTGAGAATAAATAATATGATAAACCTAAAAATGTTTTGAAAATATAAAGGCAATGAAGAACACGAACAATAAAAAGAATACTTTTTTTCTTATATTGGAAGACTTCATACCTCAAT
>SJYT01061286.1:830376-845818 GCA_006410635.1 Cephalophus harveyi | reverse complement strand
TATCAGTCTTCCTGGACAATTCAACAAAAGTTTGCATATGTTTCTATTTCTTAAAAGTTATTAAAAATATTATACTGTAATATTCAAATTGTCTCAAATTCTTGGTTATAAATCATTAGGTACACTAAGAAAATACTTCTTGTTTCAATGTCTTAATAATATAAGCCATCTAAGAAGTGTACTTATTCTTAAACCAAGAAACTAATTGTTGTGGTTACTTTCAACTTAAAAAGATTATATTTGCCCCCAAAGTTAAAAAGTCATATTTATAATATTGGTATGGCAATTAAGTTTAAAAAGTTAAAGTTGTAGGTGGATTTTGTAATCAGAGATGTATTGAATATGACCAGATTAACCAACAGCAAGACAGTGGTTGCTTAGGTTTCTACACTTACAGTACCTCTTCAGTGATTTCTGTATGTGAGTGTTAGTCGCTCAGTCGTGCCCGACTCTTTGCGACCCCATGGACAACAGCCCACCAGGCTCCACTGTCCATGAGATTTTCCAGGCAAGGATACTGGAGTGGGTTGCCATTTCCTTCTCCAGGGAATCTTCCCAACCCCAGGGATTGAACCTGGGTCTCCTGCACTGCAGGCAAATTCTTTACTGACTGAGCTACAAGGGAAGCCCAGTGATTCCTGTAGTGCAGTGCAAACAATAGTTTTAAGTTTGCTTTTCCAAGTGTGCATGCACACACACACAGCTGCTGGTGTCCCAAAGCAGCCTCACACATCATACTTCTCTGAAGTAAGGACACAATTCTGGCAATAATGCAATTCATAATTAAGCTAGGTAGTGGTCAGAATATTGCAGGGCTGCTGACTCAGGGACCCATCATGTATTCTTAAATAAATATTTAAATCTGGGGATCTTAAGAGGGAAAACTCTTTTAAGTCCAACAGCAAAGCTCAAAGAAAGAAAAACCAAGAAAATAAATTAGAGAACCTATGATTACAACATCATAGAAGTCTGTGCTGTGCTGTGCTAAGTCACTTTAGGGATGTCTGACTCTTTGTGACCCTGTGAACTATAGCCTGCCAAGCTCCTCTGCCCATGGGATTCTCCAGGCAAGAATACTAGAGTGGGTTGCCATGTCCTCCTCCAGGGGATCTTCTGACCCAGGGATTGAACCTGCATCTCTTATGTCTCCTGCATTGACAGGCAGGTTCTTTTTTTTTTTTTCAATTCATATTTTATTATGAGGCATTAAAATCTGGTTAGGAATAAATGAAATCAACAAGGAAGAAGGGAAGCAAAAAATGAAATACAAACAGAAACAAAGAAGGGCAGGCAGGTTCTTTACCACTAGCTCCACCTGGAAAACCCCATGGAAGTCAAAGACCATTTAAATACCAACAGTGTGGAAGAGGAACAACCAAACCAAAGCAGGTTACAGACAACAACGATGACAGTGATAGAAATAACACATTTCAAATGAACAAAGTTGAAAAGGCCAATTCATGGACTCTCTAAATGCTGCAATTACCATTTAGGCATGTCCCAAATTAAGAGCAATACAAAAAGATAGAATCAGCGCGTGCAGCTGTTTTCTCACTCTGAGGTAACAATGACACAAGAAAAAGCGCAGCTCTTTGCGTATTTATTTTCTAGATTCAGTAGGTAGACTATAAAAACAACTTACTGATGCTTCTCAAAAGTCAGAGGAGTAAGAATAGAAATTGTTAAAATGACTCATGAGATAAATAAGAGTATGCAATATTTTGTCATGTTATAATTTTATCTTCAAAGGAGGTGCAATTCAAAAAGAAAGTATTCTCTTTAGTTTTATTGAATATTTTAAGTACTTTTACATAATCTAGTAACAGAAAAAATACTTTTCAGATTGATAGTAATAAACTGCTACTGCTACTGCTAAGTCGCTTCAGTCGTGTCCGACTCTGTGTGGCCCCATAGATGGCAGCCACCAGGCTCCCCTGTCCCTGGGATTCTCCAGGCAAGAACACTGGAGTGGGTTGCCATTTCCTTCTCCAATGCATGAAAGTGAAGAGTGAAAGTGAAGTCGCTCAGTCGTGTCTGACTCCTAGCAGCCTACTAGGCTCCTCCGTCCATGGGATTTTCCAGACAAGAGTACTGGGGTGGGTTGCCATTGTTGACAAAAAAATCCATGGTCATTTATATGAGTGTTTTCCAAAGTACCTTATTTATAAATATTAAAAGCAAGCTCCTTAAATTTTTGAACCTGAAATTTCATTTCCCAGGATCTTTCTTAAAGAAATAAATCAATGTACATACATCTTCATTGCACTATTATTTGTTAATTTTATTAAAGACTGGGGAAAAGAAACTCCAAATGTTCAAAATAGGGGAATAAGTACATGCATTTGTGGCATGTCTACAGAATATTATACATTCACAAAAAATTATGTGAATAGTGTGTACATCCATATACCTGTATAAATTATATAAAAGATATTATAAAATATTAAATGATGGATATTGTACTATAGTTAGTAATTTAAAAAACATATACTCATAAAAATATATATGCACATAACTGATACTAAATTATTTATTAAAATAAATGTAATGCAGAGAATTAAGAAATATTGGAACAAGTTAAACTGAGAAAAGATTTGGAAATAAATACTGTGAAAAAATTATAAATTATGTACCAAATTATTCTGTACTATTACTGGGGCAAATGGAAGCATTTTATTTTGAAGTATAAATGAACATAATCTTAACTATACAACTAAGACACATGAGTTTTAAGAAATAGTTATTTCCAAGTCAATCAATTTTGAGGATTTCTCTACTGTTGTCACTAGGAAATAACACATTTGCAATGAAAGAAAGTATGATTTGGTTTCACTTATACTGCATTTACTTATAAAATGATCTTGGCTCCTAGAAATGAAGGAAAACTGAACTTCATAAGTGCCTAAAAGTAACATGTGGAATTAAATGAAACATTAGAATCCTAGAAACTTATACAACTGTTGTTCTACTGTGCGGTTCATAGTTACGGGCTATCATCTCTTGAATTATGTTCTCAACTTTAAAGATCTGTGTTAGATATTTAGGTTACCTGTTACTCTGCGTATCTGTATGCTGTTTCTCTATTAACTGTCTACCATATTCATTAAATGATACTTCAGAGGAGATGCTATAGACAAATTTCAAAGACTCCTTTCACTGTAGTCAAAAGAAACTGATATTCAAACTACTTTAGGACATATGTGATAAGGAGTGGTCTAGTGATCTCCGGAAATACAGAATGTCTATTTTCAACATCTAAATTCAGTGAACAGACTTACTGAGATTTTATTATTCAGAGGACTTGGATTTTAGTACCATTTTATATTTCAACGTGTAAAATCAGGATGTACTTGGAATCAGGGTAGATCAGGGTTTTGACCATGGAGAGTTCAGTGGAGGTAATCACCACCGTGTTGATAAGGCTTGGAACTACCCAGATTTAGGGTAACGAGTATGTTTGTGTTATATGGGATTGAAGAAAATCTTAAAAACAGCACTAGTTAAAAGGTAAGAGCCAAGGCTAGGGTTCAAGTCTTAATTTCTCAAGCCCTATAACGGTCAGCACTTCATTTCACCTTTCTGGGGATAAAGTTCACCATTTGTAAAATAAATAATCTTGGATCAGATAGTCTTTATGATCCTTTCAGCTATAGAACTCTCTGATTGATTAATTCTTAAGTCAAATAATGTTTAAGTGCTTGTTCTTTTATATTGTAATACCTATTTCATCAATGTAGAAAATGTAAAGTGTTCTAAAAATTCTTGCTCTCTTTGTCCTGGCATTGCATTCATTAAAATTTCCTTTACTGAGTGTGTGTGTGTGTGTGTGTCTGTCTGTCTGTCTGTCTGTGTGTGCATAGTAACAGGGAGAAGAATGAGATGAAAGAATAAAGGAGGGAAGGAGAAAGGCACAAAAGGGGGAGGGAGAGAGGCTGGGAAAGAGAGACAGAATTGAAAAGCTCACTAAAACAAAAACTTTGTACAGAAAAAAAAAAAGATCATAAAGGCAACCTAATCTAGAAGCATCTTTCAGACTAGCTAAAATGTAACATTTTCTACAGTGTACATTGACATGTTTAGGGGGAAATGTTAGTAATCTAATAACTTAGTTACTTTAAACATATTAGTCAATTCCTTTATCTTTGAGAACACAAGATATATTTTAGAGGATGAACTAAATTTTAAAATGTAAGTCCCTCAAAGAAGGAATGTAATGATTATCATTACAATTGTTTTTAACAAAAAGTATAATAACCACTGATAAATGATAAAAACATGAGTCAGATTCATTAGGTTAATAAGGTATACCTTATACATGTTAAGCACTTTGGAATGTTCTAACTTTTCATTATAGCTAAAATCTACATTATAGATGAGATAATCCACAGGGTAGTAAAGTCATAACATGTCTTATCTCCATCTTACTGTGTTCTGGTATAACATAATTATCATAGACCACACTGTGTTTGACATGTGGAACCTAATTAACATATCCTTAAAATATACTTCAACTACATCCATTCACGTATATCGAAGGATAGCACAGAAGGCTTGAAAGGAGTATAAAAAAGAAATTTAAATGCATCTTTACATTTGTTTGCTTAGAAACATATAGAAATTTAAATATACTTAGAAATATTGTGTTAATTTAAAAATCATAAACATATAAAAATATCCATCATATAAAAACTAGGATAAGACCTATTCTGGAAAAGAGATCTATGTAATTTTTCTTATGTATATTAGTTTGGAAATTAATAACACCTAAATCTATGTGCCCTTGATTGAATATTTAGATATGTAGATTTTAAATAGTACCCATGCTTGGACATCAAGCTGTATTTCTTTCTCCAAAGGTGCTAATAATGATTATTATGGGTCAATGGTGCAAGAATGACTATACAGAGTAATGTCACACAGTATTCAAAGAAATGTATCTTAAATGCCTTCATGAATAGGGACATTTTATGAAATATTCCTGTTTAGTACTGAGAAGAAAGAGAATTAAAGTTAGGTGAGATCACTTTCAGAAAGAATGAAGGGGCATCAGTAGAGATTAACCTATGTTAGAGACTAAACTGAATTTCATTCAACTTTCCAAATTACACATGGGAATATCAGATGCACTGAGGATCCTAAATAAAACTGCAAACTGGATTTGGTTGGCTTTCACTGACATTAGATTTCCCTTCCTGAACCCTCTTCCTGCTCTCTTCTTCCTAGACCTCTAGCCTTATTCTTTCATGTTGTTCTCTGGACAGTATCCCCCACCCCACCTCCCTTCATTCTCTACTTTGTCACCAATAAAGCCCCCATTTCCTGAGGCTGAAGACATGGACTCTGGCACCAAATCTGAATGCTTCTGCTTAAATTCCAGATTCAAATGATTAAGTTATTTAATAGATTTATACCTGAATTTTTCAGTTTATCTACTAGAAATAAAAATAGTACCTACAAAGCATGGGAAACTCAGTTATGGATTAAAATAACTTATACCACAGTGACTGATCACTGAGTTCTAGTTTTGCAACTATGCCAAGTCCAAACCCTCCCAATCCCCTTGTCTGAGCTAGTTCTTATACTGGGTCTCCCAAGAGTAAAATCTGCAATATGTGGAATTAACTTCCTAGTCTTCAGTTATTCATCACCATGGGACCCATCAAATCTAGTATAAAAACAATGGATTTTTATATGATGTGAGCATTTGTGTTTGTACAAGTGAGCCTTACATATTTGAGCTGTCAAGTTGGACTACCCAAATATAGAGTTTCTTACTGTCTCCAATACTGAGTCAAGTGCAACATTATTTGGTTACTGCTTGTTTCCTCTTATTTCATGATGACTTTACTCAAAGAAATACTTCATTGAATACTGTAGTTAAGATAAGTCTGATATTGTCAAACTTAGGTCTCAAAAGTTCCCTCAAAGGTCCTATTTGCCAAATCCAGTGATCATTCCTCAGGACCATTCTACTGGGCTCACTGCAGCACCTGGTGTTACTACACTATACTACTGGAGAAGGAAATGGCAACCCACTCCAGTACTCTTGCCTTGAAAATCCCATGGATAGAGGAGCTTGGTGCAGGCTACTATCCATGGGGTCGCAAAGAGTTGGGAACGATTGAGCGACTTCACTTCATACTTCATACACTATACTACACTATCCTTGATATTCTCTCCATCAGTTTGGCTCCGCATTTTTCTGATACTCTTGTTCACTCTTTCTCAGATGACTTGGTTAGCTCATCTTTTTCAGCCCATCATTGACATAAATGCATTTCCTAAAGTGTTATGCTAACTTTCTTTTTTATTCATACCGGAATGATTTTGTCTAAATCCATAGTTTCAACCGTCACTTCAGTTATGAGTATTCCTCCCTTGAGTTCCTACCTTCCCTGTAACCCTAAGGCTCACATTTTTGGTGTTTTCTAAATACACCTAAAACCCCCTTCAGCACCTAAAACACAGTTTGTCCAAAACAAGTTAAAGTTACTTCTCACGTCTGCTCTTCCTTTAGTTATCAATACATGTCTAAAATATCCAGACTCTACTTGCTGACTGCCTTGCTTGTACTTCATCTTTCTTGGTTAACTGATTATTGCATTAGACACAAAGCTTTAGTCTTTCCTCTGTTTCCCAGCTCATCCACTGTAGTCATCTCTTCTCTCTGAAGTCATAGGTCAACCTTGCCCATTAACATGCCCTGTTTTGGGAAGGAACTTGTCTCTTAATTGCTTGAGATGTGTTAGATAAAGTAAAATTTTCAATTAGCATATATTTGGTAGTATTTGAGTAATATATTAAGATTCATTTTAATTTTGTGTATTTGCAATAATTTTAAAAGTCAGATGTATGGAGGCATAATTTACAAAAATTAATATTCACACTATGTAGGTACAAAAGTATATGACATTTGATACATATATATAGTCACGCAGCCTCGCCACAATCAGGCTACAGAGTGTATCCGTTACCATAAAAAGTTCCCTGGTGTTGCTGTGCCATCAGTCCTCCCCCTGCCAGCCCAGATAACCACTGATCAGATTTCAGACTAAGTATATAATTTTAGACTAAGCTTATAATTTTTCTCCAATAGTTTTTAGACTAAAATTTTATTGATCAAGGCACAGAAAATGAAATAAAACAATGCTTTTAAAAATAACAGTTAAAATTGTGTCTTCTAGAACTTGATACTTAATGTTCTGGCACAATTAAGTTCTTAACAATGATAGTAATACTCGGTATGTGCTTGGAATTGTGCTAACAGCTTTACGTGTGTTTTAATCATGTACAGCAAGGAGACTGAACCAGTCAATTCTAAAGGAAATCAACCCTGAATATTCATTGGAAGGACTGATGCTGAAGCTGAAGCTCCAATACTATGGCCACCTGATGTGAACAGCCGACTCACTGGAAAAGACCCTGATGCTGGGAAAGATTGAAGGCAGGAGGAGAAGGGGGTGACAAGAGGGTGAGATGGTTGGATGGCATCACCGACTCAATGGGCATGAATGTGAGCAAACTCAGGGAGATGGTGAAGGGCAGGGCGGCCTGGCGTGCTGCAGTTCACAGTGTCTCAAAGAGTCGGACACAACTTAGCAACTGAGCAACAATTAGCACAGCAGTTTATGGTAGGACTTTTTTTTTTTTATTAGAAAATTTGTAAAGCGACTGATATTGGTCTGTTTTCTAAAACTTATAATCTGAAGTATTTAGTCATGACATGACTCTCTCTCTCTTTCAGCACACCACTCTCAGCTCTTGTTTAATTCTTTTCTCTTTTCCCAGTGTTCTCCCTTTAAAAACATCTCCTTTTTCTTTTCTAGCTACATCTCCTCTTGGCTAATTTCCTTTTTCGGCAATGCTTCTTCAGGCTATTTTCCCTATGAGCCAACCTTAGACTGTGATATGGTAATTTTTAATCTGTAATCTTCTTTTTAGAGATTCCTTCTGGTTCTCTTTCCTATACTTTGAACTGGCCTATCAACCTCCTTTACATTCGGCATGACCTTAACACCTATGACTAGGTTCTTTCTGTCAGTTGTGTCACATAATTGATTAACCCGATTGTTGCTGCTGTTCAGTTGTTAAGTCACGTCTGACTCTTCGAGACCCCTTGGACTGCAGCACACCAGGCTTCCCTGTCCATCACCAACTCCCGGAGTGTGCTCAAATTTAGGCCCATTGAGTTGGTGATGCTATCTAACCATCTCCAATATTTCTATTTATTGTCATTTTGCTGTCCATTAAACTCTGGCTTTCCCATTATCAGTTCCCTTCCTCGTCCCTCCCCTCATTTCCCATACCCCAGCCCTCAAGCAGACTGATAAAAGAAGCTATTATCTGTCAAGTAGCATTCTTCTCTCCAGTTAAACTATAACCTAATTTACATTCCCTTGGGAATTATCTCTTAATATATTCATGCTAACTTATTCTCTTTTATATGAAATCTATTTACTGCTCATAACAATTCATTTATATTACAATATTTTTATAGATATTAAACATGCATCTTTAAATAAGCAGAGAGGAAGAAAGTTATCTGAATATATGCCTTTTTTCAAAGGTCAAAATTGATGAAAATTTTAAGGCTCTTGGTTTATACTGAAAAAAACTGCTTTTTAGGAAGATTATATTAAACTATGCTACCACACTTTTACCACACTCTCCCTAGTGGTTATGAAAGAAATAAAATATTTTTATATATTTATTGATCAGTGAATTTCCTGTTTAGTAAAATTTCTGTGTATGTATTTTGCCCATTTTTCTATTAGAGCTTTTTGGAGTATACAATTTATATTACAATTGATACTATTTCTTTCAGTGATTCAGACATTAAGGCTCTTAATACTGAGTTGCTGCAAATACGTTTCACAATTTGTTTTCTGCCTTTTGATTTGTTTATGCTGATTTTGATATTTTGAAGTTAATACCTGACACATTTTAATCAGATCTCTCTTTTTAAATTTTTTCATTGCTTTTATTCTTAGAAAGCATTCTCCCCTCCAGAGAGAAACTCTTTATGTTTTCATCAAACATAATTAACTCCTTAATCACACGCAGTTCATTTTGCTTAATAGGAGGTATAAGCAAGCAGCCCAAAGTCACATCTCTAGTGAGTGACAGACTTGTCACTCTAGTGAATTCAGACCTATATGGGTTCAATGTTCTTGCTGTTTCAATCCAACGTTCTTGCCTCAGAAATTATATTTCTGGTATAGCAGTCCTGATGTGCAAGCTTTTATGACAACAAGCTCTTAAAGTGGTAGCCACAAACTAGTAATAAGACATTTGCAATGAATATAACAAAAAGAATAAGAATGTCTACACGTCAAAATGCATGGGCTTCAATACAGTTGATCTAAAATAAAAAGTGTTTCTTAATATGTTATATAATAATAAAATAACAGTTTCATTTATATAGTACTTACTATGTAATAGGGAGAAGGCAATGGCACCCCACTCCAGTACTCTTGCCTGGAAAATCACATGGATGGAGGAGCCTGGTGGGCTGCAGTCCATGGGGTCGCTTGACTGAGCGACTTCACTTCACTTTTCACTTTCACACACTGGAGAAGGAAATGGCAACCCACTCCAGTGTTCTTGCCTGGAGAATCCCAGGGACGGGGGAGCCTGGTGGGCTGCCGTCTGTGGAGTCGCATAGAGTCGGACACAACTGAAGCGACTTACCAGCAGCAGTAGCAGCAGCATGTAACAGTTTTTAGGTGCTTTACAGAGTATATATTAACTAATTTCATCATTATGAAAGCACTTTGACATAGTAATGTTATTATCTCCATTTTATAGGTGAGGTATCTGATAGCAACTTTCTCAGGATCACCCATCAAATAAGCGGTGAAACTGATCAGGCAGTCTAGTACCACAGTCTTTGCTCTAATACTGCTTCTCAGACTATTTCTTAAAGGAACACTGTTTCCCCCAATATCAATATGTTTATGAAAGAGAATTAAAGTGAGCAAAATTTGCTGGTCTAGGCAAAATTGAATATCATAGTATCAACAGTGCATGAAAACTATTTTGAAAATTTAGCAGTAACATCTTACAATCAGGATTAAGTTCTAAACTTAAAACAATGCATTCTAACACCCCATTTAAAATATGAAACAGCTGAAACCCAAAGACATTAAATTATGTGTCTGTAATCACAGCTTACTAGCAAGAATAAGAATAAAACTAGATCTCTTGTCTTCTATCTAATAATCTTTCCAGCTTCTTCCACACCACCCACACAAGGAAGAAATGCTCAAGATCATGTTTATCCCATGTTTGGGTATTTTTGTTTCAAGCTCCAAGAACTTTCCTAACTCTATTACCTTATAGTTGAATATTTATAGGCTTTAAAGAACTAAGTCTAAGTATTATATTCTATCAGTAGTAGTTTTCATACATGATGTGATGTGTTTATATATGTCCATATACATATATTTCATTTGAGATTTTTTGGTTAAAAATCACAATGCTGCCGTTGCTAAGTTGCTTCAGTCGTGTCTGACTCTGTGAGACCCCATAGATGGTAGCCTACCAGGCTCCCCCATCCATGGGATTCTCCAGGCAAGAACACAGGAATGGGTTGCCATTTCCTTCTCCAATGTAGGAAAATGAAAAGTGAAAATGAAGTTGCTCAGTTGTGTCCGACCCTTAGCGACCCCATGGACTGCAGCCTACTAGGCTCCTCCGTCCATGGGATTTTCCAGGCAAGAGTACTGGAGTGGGGTGCCACTGCCTTCTCCGAAAAATCACAATATTGCTTAATAAAATGTTAAGCTTAAACTTACATAAAATACTTCTCAAAGTTACTGTGTCTCTCATAACATCTGAGCTACCTAACACAGTACTGAAACAGAGCTGACATCATGTGCCTCATTATGAACTGAGTGATTTACATTTTCTGTAAAATTTCATTGTAGTAACTAGAGTTACGTTTTCCCATGACTAATCAATCTTGTAAAAAAAATTCTTTTTCCCATGCCACATGGCTTTCATGATCTTAGGTCCTCCACTAGGGAATGAACTTGTGCCCTTGTCAGTCAAAGTGCAGAGTCTTAACTACTGGACTGCCAGGGAACTCCCCATGATTGAGCAATCTTGAGTGCCTGTGTCTTAGATTTTTGTTAATAATATTATGTCCATTAAATACAGAATGTAACCAAGAACAGAAAATACCTATAAAATGGATAAAATATGTAAATAAAATGATTGGTAATAAATTGAAAACTTGGGGAAATTTTAAAAACAGTTTATATGTACATTTAGATGTAAACACATATACACTTATGTCAAACTTCCCCTACAATGAATGTTACTTCTCTACCATTTTAGGATACAACTCAAGTAGAACAAAATGTCAAATGTAAGCTCATAGCACTGAAAATATGGTATATATGCCAAGCAAACATAATAAGAATTGAAGAGCAAATTTGAAATAATACATACCAATGAACAATATACCAGAATAATCAGATAAACAAAACAAAAAAAGAACCATTTTCATGCCAAGAATACTATAATTGAAATAATTTAGCTCAGACTTCTCTCCAGAGCTCCAGACCCATATAACCAAACACAGATATTAGATGACTATTCCAGAGAAACCTCAAACTAACCCATCCCCAAACTGAACTCTTTATTTTGCACCCTAAATTTTTGTTCAATTCATATTCCCTGTAACATAAACTATACCATCACCTAGCCAAACATTTCAGTCACCCAAGATTATTCTTATTTTTTTCTTTTCCTTACTACAATAATGTCCAATTGATAACTAAGTCTTATAGACTCTACATCTTTAAATAACTTCTCATGAATCAACTGCCTCTACTGATACCTTAATTCAGCCAATTTTGATCTCTCAACTGATTTATGCAATATCCTCATAAATGGTATTTCTGCTTATATAGGTCCAGTCCACTTTTTACCAAGCTTCCAGGTAGTCTTTCTAGAAGCAAATATCTGATTGTGTCCCTCTCTTGCTTTATATGCTTCAATAACTTACACAAACTTCAGAAACCCTCCCCTGCCTACTTTTGTCTAAACAAATCTGAAGCCATTCCGCCATATTGTTTCCTCTGCCTGATATGTTCTGTACACATAAGGTCAACATATTCCTAGCTTTCAATATTCAATTCAAGGATCATTGCTTCCATGAAGCCTTTCTTAAACTAATACCCACACTTCTCAGGGGGAAATGATAACACTATCCTTTGTGATTCCACTGTAGTCTACATATACATATAAATTATATGTATATATTTCTTATAGCACCTATAAATACTATTGCGCTTATTTGTTAGACTCATACTAGAAAAAGTCCACAAGGAAAGGGGCTATTTTGTGTGCCCTGTGATTTCCAGCACCTAGAACAGTACCACACAGTGAGTACTGGATAAATGAGTGTTGAATAAATGTTCACTTCTTTCATGAAACCTTGTCTGGCCGTCTATTCGAATCAAAGTTTATTTGATTTTATACCTTTGTAGAACATATTGTTGAGTCATCCATTTTAGCACATCAACATGGCATGTTACCCACGTATTTTAACTCCTCTGTGATACTGACAGCTTGTTTAGGACATGTATTAGGTCTTTAATAATTTTCCATGTTCTAACACACTGCTGAACTCAAGATAGAAATAAAATACTTTTAGAATTATGTATTAAAAAGTTAAAAGTAAGTTTTAAGCCTAAAAAATTGAAGTACGATTAATTTGTTAATTTAACCTACCTGACTATACATAAACATACATATATTTGAATCTGGAGTTAGTTACTCAGTTATGGAAAAAATGTATATATATACTTTTATGACAAAAATTAATCATTTTATTTTTATTCATCTAATTGGAGCAGTTGGTGCTAAAAGTTGAATATACAACTACCTAAAATAAAAATGCCTGCAGATTTAACATTTTGTTAATATAGGAAAAGAATGAAAAATTAGAAAATAAGTAAAACATAGTAAAAAAAAATTTTCTAAGACAAGTTAGATAAATGAAAAATAACAAAGAAAACAGTAGAAGAGACAGACCTGCATGTCTTCTCCTTGTGGCGTCCACTTCTTCTGTGATCACATCGTGTAATGGACAGACATAGACAAAGGAGATGGGTGTGAGTGGATGTGCTCAAAAGGTAAAAAGTAACACTGAAGGAAAGGGCCTCAAATCATTTTGAGAAAGAATCCTGTGCACAGTTGTAGGGAAGATATAATCAAATACATACCATATTAAAAGAAAAAAAAATACAGAAGAACTGATGGTGAACTGGTTAAGCTACTATGGATTAGCAGAATCAGAAAAGAAAAGTTAGTATAGAAATAAAGAGGATTCAAATGTTTACAATTATTTATGGACAGCCAATCCTGAACAGCGATGCTGAAGAAAGATATCATTAGTAAAAACAACAGTACTTGTAAGATCATATTGTTTAAGACATAACTAAGTCCATTTCAGATCTGTGAAAATGCTTTTAGAATTTTTAGTTATCATTGAAAGGAAACAATTTAATTAAATAATCTTCAAAAAGAGCAATAAAAATAGTTTATTTCTATGCCCTTCAAGTTTCCTAAATTTGTCAATACATATGTTGAAACAGATATGTAACTGGACTAAGGTGGCTTTTAGGGACATTTCTGCCATTAACTAAGTGTATAACCTTGGACAAATTTTATAGCCCCTGTGCCTCTAATCTGTTACCTTCGCAGTGAGGAAGTTCTAAGGCTGTCTCTTATACACATCTCAATTAAGATAAATTTTCTTTGATCATATTTCCTTACAAGGCTTATTTATTCAGAAAATTCTTACTGACATCACAGAACAGATCATTGATGTTCGCATAGAAATTTGCCCATTCAAATCCAACACCTCCTATAGCAAATATGGCACGTGTTTAGGAAACAATTCTTTATCCATTGATAGTGGAAAAGTTCAGAAGACATTTTATACAGTGTTGAAGCAGGAAATGTATGGTAAACTGAGCATTCTAAGAAAAATTTTTTTCAAAGATATTAAAGAGTTAGTATGACTGATACAGATTAACATTGTAACACAAAATTAAAATGGCCAATGTTAATTACTTTCTTAGCTTTAAATCAGGTGATACAAATTCTTAAATCAAAATACCACACTCGTTTCTGTAATACTTGTATCATGGTTTTTCAGTGATTTATAGAAAAACATGTTTTATCAAAATATATTTGGAATATTGATATACTGAAATTATAACTCTTTAGAGAAAGCATTCCTATAACAAACATCTCTTTCTGAATAGTGAGAAAATGAAAATCTTCCACTAAGAAAGAAGTACTGAGGTAACCAAAGCTTTATGTTTTAAGAGAGAAGAGAAGTTCTGGTATGAATTCTAGAGATCTGAAAAAAAATTACACATTTTGAAACATAATGTCATTTTGATTACTATGCAAGTACACTTTTGACCCAATCAAAAGTAGACAGTAAATCTCATCACAATTATAATACAAACTAGACTTTGACAATAGGATCGACCACTAGAAAAGTGTTATCCTCTGAAATACACTCATAAATTAACATTCTATATACCATATTTTCTTTTGCATCCCAGTCCACCCATTTCTCAAAGTAGATAAAATAGGAAAATATGAGCTATATTAGTATAAGAGGTTAATGCTGAGATACATTAATATCATATTTCGCATCATTTCCTATAGTAAAAACTTCCCTACATACATATTTACCACACTACTAAAGCAGCTTCCACACATGTTAAAATGATATTAGTATGAATTGGACAAAATAACCACCTAAGTATATTCCACCGCTAAGAAAATATTTTATTTTTTTGCAGAAAACATAAAAGCAACATAAATAAGTGGAGCTTCTTTTGCTACCTAGCATTTTCCTGTATTTTGAGTATTTTATAATGGCATTATAGAGAATAACCGAAGCACACAGACTTTGAGTGACTTACCCAAGATCATAAAATAAGCTCAAGGCCACAACCAGAAATAGAACACAGGTCTCCTGATTACAGATCAATTTTCTTTCTACTAGATGCTATATGACCCAGTAAAAACATGTGAAATAAAAAGTCAATTAAGAAAAAATAAATTTTTTCATGGTAACACCTGAACTGGATATTTTATTATATAGTATTAACTAGATGCTTTTAAAAAGAGGTACATGGTACAACTAACTATGCAAGTAATTCATCAATGCTTTTTACTCTTGTGAAGAATATGGTAATACTTAGCACCAACAATGTAATTGTTTTGAGAAAATACTACAAAATTTATACTGTAGGAAAGGATGAAAATGAAAGATTTTAACAATGACCTCACTATGAACTGAAAGTGCCTATTAAATCATTTTTCCATTACTATATCAACATGATCACTGATCACTTAATAAATAGATCTTAATTTTACATAAAAATCACTTAACTTTAATTAGAAG
>SJYT01061286.1:811987-824697 GCA_006410635.1 Cephalophus harveyi | reverse complement strand
AATATTATCTTAATAAAAATTAGTATCTTATTAAAAAATGAATATTAGTTTGGTATCATTGAAAATGTATTATCTGGCTTATCTAAAAACATTTGGAATTATTTGTAGTATAATATAACATTCATTCATTCAAAAAATATTTATTCAGCACCTACTATAATCCAGGCATGTTTAGCCATTGGTGATATAACAACAACAACAAAAGACAAAATCCTTGGCCTCATAAAACTTATTTTCTAGTGGAAGAAATAAATTATAAACAAGATAAATGAGTAAAATATGTTGTGACTTAGATACTGCTAAGTGCTAAGAAGACAAACATGAAGTAGGTAAGAAATAAAGGAACTGTGCAAAGTGTGATGCAAATTTGAATAGTTAGTCATGGAAATTCTGATTAAGAAGGAGGTTTTGAGTGAGAAACTCAAGGAAGTAAGGGAGTTACGCCTATGATTATCAAGGGAGGGCATTACAGGTAGAAGAACAGCACATGCAAATGTCCTGAGGTGGAAGAATGTCTGATATGTTCTAGGAAAGCACAGAGGTCTCCTGGCTGGAGTACAGCGAAGAGAAAATGGAAAATCACAGAAGGTGAGGTTAAAGAGGTAATGAAAAAGGAAGTGGAGGGAGTACAGATCATGTTGGGCCTTGTAGATCATGTTTCAAAAGATTCACTGGTCATTCTTTGATCTTAATCTCATAGTAGCATTCACAAACACTTAAGTATACACTTGCTTTTCTTTTTATTCACATGTTTCTAAAGCTATAAGTCAAGTAGACAGTTACCATCTAAGGACATTTTAATCCCCAGGAAGTTTCACTATGCTGTAAATGATCCTCTGGTACTTATTCACCTTTGGCCATAAATAATGGAATACTGGAATGAAATACTAACCTATTTTATAATATTAAGCTAAGCAAAATATAACCAGGAAGATAAAAAGCACTGTCAAAAATGAAAAAAATATGCTATATTGCAACATCAAATATAGATGATTTTGGATACACTACTATCTTTATTTACTTATATTGCTAGAATTGACTGCATTAAGCATAAGGGTTTTTCAGTTCCTAGACCTGAAATATGTAAATGCTATTTAATAAAGGCATTTTATTCTGGTCCAACATAAATCAGCAGGAAATAAACTTCTTGCTTTGAGAGTATTTAATTTGTACTTTGGCATGTAGTTGACCCCCCTGATTTTCTAATTGATAAATAATTTGATAAAGATGCAAAATAGCATTCCCAAATGGTAAACAGTCTGGATAAAGACACCATGTTTGAATCAACTGTTAGTAGAACGAGAAATCTTAAAAGCTTTAAAGAATAAATTTTCTGATAAATTTCAAGACTCTAGTTAAATCCTCTTTAGTTAAAAGAACAAAGAAATGATCTCTCCATAGTCAAAATTAATCTGTGGTAACACAAAAACAACAGACAAATTTCCATATGTTGGGGAAAATAATAAACTCATTTATAATACAATATTTCTTGATTTTGAATGACCAGCACTTTTGGTTATCCATCAATATATAAGATTTCACAAGCAATAAAGAGTTGGTTCTAAAATCAAATTTTCTAAAATCCTATACATTTGTCATTTAAAAAGCTATTTCAAATTTCACCATTTGGTAGAGTTTGTGATGTTCCAAAAAAGAATGATATGCTACCTTCTGAAGTAAGACAGTGTGTAGAAGTAGAAATAGCTTGTTTTGAAAATGGTTCAACCTTTTTATATATTGGTAGAAAGCATATTCTGAAGTGTGAAGGAAAATATCCTAACACAAAACAGAGTTAGTTTTTAAACACTTTTTTGAGTTGACAAACATTTTAGTTGAAGAAAATCTATTACATGGCGGTAACAAAAAAATAAAATCTCATAACCATCCATTTATAAATACCAGACAATTCAACAATGAAAGAAGACTTAGATCAAGGCTATTGATGATTGATAAAGGAGGAAACAGATATGTAACTGGACTAAGGTGGCTTTTAGGGACATTTCTGCCATTAACTAAGTGTATAACCTTGGACAAATTTTATAGCCCCTGTGCCTCTAATCTGTTACCTTCGCAGTGAGGAAGTTCTAAGGTTAATGCCAGCTCTAAATTTATAGAGTTGCTCTGGCTTCTTACTACTGATTAGTCAAGATTTTGTGTGAGAGTGCTTACACCAGAGACGATAAAATTAAGACATTGAATCTAGATTTTCTAGAAGTTCTAAATGTGACTATTATCAAATCCTATGCCGAAACTCAAATGTCTATTTAAAACAGAACTAGTCATAAAAAGCACAGAACTGACTACCAAAGAATTAATTCATCACTCCAGAAACAATGCAAAGTATTAACCATACCTAGCCCTCTTTGAATTTACTGGTCATATAATTAAAATGAAATAATTAATGTCATTAAGAATAAACTATGGAAAATTTCAGGAAAATGTTCAAATTGTTTGAAAAGTGTTTTAGTTACATTAAAGAAAAACGGCAAAAATAGTGCTAAGCATGCCGCCCCTTAAAAATAGTCTTTTCTATTGAAGGATTATTGTGGTAATTTAAAAAATAGTCTTCTTAATGTTAAATAATAAAGATCTTAAGATTTAAGTACAAAGTAGTAACCCATGATATTGTACATCTATTACCAAAGAGTAGAGGTGAAAAATCAGAGATGCATAAAGCAACTTAGTTGATAAGTATGAGTTCGAAAGAATGTCCCATTGCTCAGCTGCAAGTAGAGAAAACATTTTTTTCTAGGGGGATAATTGCATCAAGTAAACATTCAGTTATGAATTTAATTTGTAGATGGGGAAGCCTAAAGACTGACTTAATAACTATTTTAGATAATTTGAAGAAACAACTTACTCATGAAAATTAAACTATGAGATATTTTAAAATGATATTGTAAAAACCTACATGTCTATAGAATACCTATATTCCAGCTAGTACAATCCTATATCAAGACAACAATTTAAAGAGCACAAATTTCTATGTTAAGAGATTGTATTTGTATGATACTATGTGTTTCAATGTACTTTCACATACAGCATCATATCTGATCCTATAAACCACAGAAAGGACCTTTTATCAGGTGTTTTCTACAGGTAAGAAAACAAAGAACTGATTAATAAGGATAAGAACTAAATAGTTGCGCAGGTTCACAAACAATTTCACAGGATTTACCTCATTTGATTCTCAAAACAGCATATTGGGGATAAAAGATTATTCTCAAAATAGTATATTGGGATATGCTAAGATTTGCTTTTCTCAGATGAACTAACGTGACTTAAGGACCTAGAGTCACAAAGTTGGCCCACTGTAAAGGCAGGCCCTGATCCAAGGTTCCAAAACCTGTGATCTTTCTGTAGCACTGTATCGCTTTCCTAAGATTACGCTATTTTCAAAAACAAACAGAAGATGGCTGTTTGTATTTAGGAAGCCAAAAATGGTATGTTTTGAAAAATGGCTGAAGTTTGCAGAAAGGTGTGAGGTAGGAGGGGTTCTCTCCCATATTAGATTAATTAATTGAGGCTTTGGTAGTCTAAAAGAAATAAAATGAGCAAAAGGGGAAGCAAAGAAAAATAAGGAAGAATGGCTGCTGTGAAGGAAAGGAAAGATTAGGAAAAGAAATTAGAACATATTTGTTTACAAGTTAAGCAATAGAGGTCACCAATAGTTGCCTACTGAAATACCCTAAACAGTCACAAGTCCTCAGTCTTTCAAATCCATCTTGTTCACTGCCACCAAGCTATTATTCTATAAAACAGATGTGATTGAGTGAAATATATATTATAAATTCCTTGCTATTTTAAAGTATCCCTCAGTCTCTCCCATTGTATTTTTTGTCAAAGTGTTATTCATCTAAGTTAGCAGGGAATGCTGTCTTTAGGAAATATCTACCAATGCCACTATAAAATCTATTCCTATCTAGATATTATGCAAATTTGGAAATTAAGACATGGCTATTGGTACTCTCTTTACTCTATAAGCATTTGTGAGACTACAGAGAGCCAGCAAAACGAAGCCTGTCCACACCATCACCCTAAACGCTATCCGATTCCTTGAATACTCATAGAAGCAAGCATCCATTATAAAGACTGTAAAAGTTATTTTATTATTTTTGATTCCTTTGAAACCTGTATTTTTCCCCTCTTCTTCCCATCCTTCCTTCCTGTCTTCCTTTCTTATTTATATGGTTCTCTATATATGAAATAATGTAGGCAACTATACATTGAGACTCAAAGGAACAAAATGTTTTTCCTTACGTCTCATTGTGTATCTGTAGGAACTTGACTTGTGAAGGCAGTATGGTAGAGTTTAGTTTATAATCCCACAGTGAATGGTTCACTAATAGACAATAGTAGGATATGGCCATTGCTGCTGCTGCTGCTAAGTCACTTCAGTCGTGTCCGACTCTGTGTGACCCCATAGACGGCAGCCCACCAGGCTCCCCCGTCCCTGGGATTCTCCAGGCAAGAACACTGGAGTGGGTTGCCATTTCCTTCTCCAAAGAATGAAAGTGAAAAATGAAAGTGAAGTCGCTCAGTCGTGTCTGACTCTTAGCGACCCCATGGACTGCAGCCTACCAGGCTCCTCCATCTATGGGATTTTCCAGGCAAGAGTACTGGAGTGGGGTGCCATTGCCTTCTCCGGATATGGCCATTAAGTTTCCCAAAACAGACACAATTAACAAACACTAATAACATCATAAACAATAAATTAGGTAAAAACTATTTGAGACTAACAATTTTTTAGCCACATCTCCAAAGCACTTAGTTTCTGCTAAAGAGCCTTACAGGTTAGTTTATTTTACAGAAGAGGAAACTGAGGTTCAGAGAAATTACAACAAAAGCCTTGTCAGAGGTCATACGCTTAAGAGTAGAAATAAGTTTAAAACCTGATATATTGACTTTCAGTGGAGATCTCTAAACATTATGAAACTGGAAAAGTCCAAATGGTTTAAGCAACTTTAACTTAGAGAAAAGTATTCTAGATATTTGTATGTTGAGCTTCACATGTGGATTGAAACATGTACAAATGCTGCACTATATACACCAATTTATACTGCAATTCAGGTAGTTTCTTTCCTCCTTGTACTGCTGCTTATGCAAATGTGACCAAGAACAGCATCAGGGTTACTATCTTCCTCAAAACTACCAAATAATATATATGAAATAATTGGTTCAGAGTGATGATCATAATCAGGTTTAGTTCACCTTAAATCCAAATTTTCAGATTCTTGCTGAAAACACAAGATTATAGCAAGAAATAATAGTACTTACTATGTGACACGTATTACTGTAAGCAATTTAAATAAACTAAATTATTTGAGAAGTTAATTTATAGCATATTTACATAGCAAGGAATGTTATTTAGAGTAGAAAGTGAAAGTCTTTCAGTCATGTCCGACTCTTTTCAACCCCATGGAATGTGTATAGTCCATGGAATTCTCCAGGCCAGAATACTGGAGCGGGTAGCCTTTCCCTTCTCCAGGGGGTCTTCCCAACCCAGGGATAAACCCAGGTCTCCCGCATTGCAGGCAGATTCTTTACCAGGTGAGCCACAAGGGAAACCCAAGAATACTGGAGTGGTTAGCCTATCTCTTCTCCAGCGGATCTTCCCAACCCAGCAATCGAACCAGGGTCTCCTGCATTGCAGGTGGATTCTTTATCAACTGAGCTAAGGGGCTACTTCAGGGCAGAGTTTATTACGATCACCCTCCCAAGGTACCAAATACTCATCCACATTTTCCAGCAGCTCTGTCCCCTTACTTGACTTTCTCCATTCACAAGCTCTAACTTGTTTCCTTTGAAATTTCTATGTAGTAATAACTCAGATCAGTCCCCTCAGGAAAATTTACATTTCAATGTTCTAGATATTCTGTTTTATATTATTAAAATAATTAAGCCATTAAAGAATATCAGAATATGAAGTACTATCACAAGCAGTGGGAAAATATTTTGGCATGAAAACATGCCCAGAACACTTCAAAACTTACTTCCTCTATAAGAATCACAATCTTAAGAGACTCTATGTAAGTAATATGTTATAAATTTACCAACTATGTTTTATTTGTTCTTATCATTAAATTATTACTGTATTACTATTTTTTTAAATTGGGAACCCCCAAAGCAGGAAATGTATCTTATTGATCATTGCATTCTCAATGACTACCAACAAACTGGAAATAGCAGCTATTGGCTGAGTTGAACTTAACTGTTAACTAATCTCTAAAACACACACAGACATGGTTGAAACACATGCAAGGAAAATGCCATTCATCTGAAAAGGCATGGTATGTATGTGTATAACACAGGGAGTCAAGACTAGAAATCTGATCCTACATGGACTGAAGAAAGCTAATCCTCTAGATTCTGCTCTTTTATCACTGAAGCAAAGCTGTTTTATCAGAAGATTTATAAGGCTCCTTCCAAATCTAAGTCTTGATTCTAGATCTAGGAACAAAGCTACATAACACTGATACATATCTTGGCAAAATATAGGCAGATGACTCTAGAGAACAAATTAGCTGATCTAGATTTACAAGTCAAAGAATGAGCACAAAGTTTCCCACATATCTTTCATGTATTCTTGCTTGCTCCCCTGACCTTCCCGATCTTTCATGTATTCTTGCTTGCTCCCCTGACCTTCCCGTTAGTCCAGATTTTTACTTCCTTCCTTCCCTTTATAGTCAAAGGTGTCTATGTGGTGGTGGTTTAATTGCAAAATCGGGTCTGACTCTTGCAACCACATAGACTGTAGCCCACCAGGCTCCTCTGTCCATGGGATTTCCCAGGCAAACAACCTCCATTTCCTTCTTTTAATCCACTCTACCCGGCCTTTTGGCTCAGAGGTAAAGATTCCACCTGCCAGTGTGGGGAGCTTCCCAGGTGGTACTAACGGTAAAGAACCCACCTGCCAATGCAGGAGACATAAGAGAGGCAAGTTTGATCCCTGGGTTGGGAAGATCCCCTGGAGGAGGGAACGGCAACCTACTCCACTATTCTTGCCTGGAGAATCCTATGGATAGAGGTGGGGTGGGCTACCGACCATGGGATCACAAAAGGGTTGGACATGACCTAGCAACTACACAACAACAATTGGCTGTTTACCCCTTACAACTCCACCAAAGCTTCTCTAAAAAAAGGTTAACACAATGGTCTCCTATTTGCTAAATCTAGTGGTTTTACCTTCTTGATAATTCTCTTTGCTTCAAGTACTTTATTTGCACTTAGGACACTAGAATCCATGGCTTCCCCACTACCTCTCCTCCTCCTTTTTCTCAGTTTCTTGTTTCTTCATCCTTTCAGCTTCTAAATAAGAATAGTTCAGTTCATAGCCCTCAGACTTCTTTTAGCTATCTACACTTGTGACCTCTTGTGATCTCAATGGGCCTCAGTGGGCCTTTTAAGTCTCTCTTTATAAGGATAACTCCCTAAATCTCTAACTAGAGTCCAAATCTCTAAACTAAAATCCAGAACATATTTCAAACTCCCTATTTGACATCATATCTTACATGTCTAACAACATCTCTATCTTATATCTAAAATTGAGCACCTGATATTCCCACCAAATCTACTTTACTCAAGTTTTCCCCTCTACCAGTTAATAGAAACTCCATATCCTTCCAATTACTCCAGGCCAACACTTGGATGTTATCACTGCGTCTCTCTCACCCTGCCAGGTAACTCTGTTGGTTCTATCTTTGCCTATCTATCCAGAATGCAACGACTCCTATTACTCTGGCCTAAGTTAGTTCCCATTACCTCTTTCCTGGGTTATTAGGAATGCCTCCTAGTAGCTCTCCTTGTTTCTAATCTTGATTCTTTCAGGTTATTTTCAACCTAACAATAAAAATGATGTTTTTTAAAAAAAGAAACAGTTTTTGCGTCACTTTAATAAAAATCTTTCTTTTTCATTCAGTGAAAAGCAAAGTCCTAACACAGATCAATAGGTCATATATGGGTCACCTCCCCAGCCTTTCTGACCACACCTACTATCATTCTCCACCTTTCTCACTCTGTAGTACTCAACTGACCTCTTTACTGTTCCTCGAACAAGTCAAACTTGCTCCCATTACAGAGCCTTCATGCTTGCTGTTCCCTCTGCCAGATACACTTTTCTTACCTAGACCTTCACATGGTAATTCAAGTTTCTGCTCAGATAGTACATACTTCTCAGAAATAAATTATCAGGAATCATTTACCCTACTCTCTTTAACACTACCTATTTCATTATCTTGATTTGTTTTTTCTTTGTAAATGTCAGTATCTGAAATTATATGATACATTATTTTATTTATCACTTGCTTCCCCTAATAAATGTAAGGACAATGAGGCAGGTACCTTGTTTTATGTGTACACTAGTATATCTCCAGCACTCCCAAAAGGAGACTGGAATATAATCGTTTTATTATTTGTAGAAAGAATGCATAAAATTCTTTGTAGGAAGAATGAATAATGAAAAAAACTAGAAACTAGCCTATTATTTTGTTCTTTGAGTTTTGTAGTATGATGCTATGGAATAAGCTGTCTCATTTTAACTCACTGGAGGTATGAAGAGCAATGTATTAAAAAGGATTGCCTTTAGGTAAATAATTATTTGAGAAAATTGAAACCAATTTCATGAACCAAAGAATTTGATTTTAATCTAGGGTTAATGGAGAAGGTCTGGCTGATCATATATCTCGATAATTGAAGGGCAACATATACTATGTCTATTCCAGAATGATATGTGGGCCCTTCACACCAAGAGATAGAATAAAGTTAGCTTCATTATTTCTTCCCTTTCCATACTAAATCAGAAGAGAGGATGGTGAAAGTCCATCAATGAGGAACTCAATGCTTGAGCATTTCTCACACACAGTTACAGCTGGAATTCACTATACCTGGAATCAACTATACTCCAACATAAAATAAAAATTAATATATAAAAACAAACAATATTCATGGTCAATTAGAGGCCAGGAAACAAACAAAAAAGTCTGGTGAAAGTACTTCATTAGTTGAAATTCACTGTTTTCTCTTTCTATATAAGTAAAAGAACAAAGTAACAACACTTTAATTTCTATAAATTTCGCTGATCCACAAACATGCTTTAGCCAATTAAAAAAACCACCTCCTACCTTAACCTTACTCATGAACTTTAATATGAAATTCAAAATAAATGCTAAATTTGTCTCTCCCAAAAGAAATGCCAATAAGAAATATTAGACAAGTTCCTCCGTCCATGGGATTCTCCAGGCAAGAATACTGGAGTGGGTTGCCATTTCCTTCTCCAGGGGATCTTCCCAACCCAGGGATCGAACCCAGGTCTCCCACACTGCAGGCAGACACTTTAACCTCTGCACCACCAGGGAAGCTGTTAGATACCTAGACCTTAATTATAGGAGGTAGAACATGAAAAGATTAAACTAAATAAAAATGAGAGTTAGTCTTAAGTAAAATATACAGTTTTCATTTTTCAAATTTTTATCAATAACTATTTCTAGGTCCAACTATATCATGAGTAGGATTGGTCTACACCACAATAGTGATGTTTTGCAGTCAAGAGGACTTTTATATAAATGATAAAAATAATCATGAATGTGAGTGACTGAGGTCCCAATAACCATTGTCACTAGAACCTTTACATGTAAGATTGAAAAGCTACAAATAGTTTTAAAACTGTGAAAAATATACAAATATTATAAATTTGTTTAATATTGTTGAACTTATAATTAAGTTCATTTTAACTTTAAAATGGTTTTAAATAGTTCAATTAAAAAAATATTCTGGATTGAAAACTATGTATGCTGTGTTTTTCTAAATGCATAATAATACAACCATCACTATTTCTGTCTCTTATACACATCTAGATGTGTATAAGAGACAGAGGCTCCTCTGTCCATGGGATTTCCCAGGCAAACAACCTCCATTTCCTTCTTTTAATCCACTCTACCCGGCCTTTTGGCTCAGAGGTAAAGATTCCACCTGCCAGTGTGGGGAGCTTCCCAGGTGGTACTAACGGTAAAGAACCCACCTGCCAATGCAGGAGACATAAGAGAGGCAAGTTTGATCTGTCTCCTGCACTGTAGGCCTGTCTCTTATACACATCTCCATCACTATTTCCTTCAGAATCTCATTCCTTACTATGACCAATAAAGTAAAACTTTTTAATGCCATAAATTCAATAGACTAAGATTGTACTAGGATCCAGTAATAAGGTAGGTGCTTCAAAAACAAATTTTATATTCAGAAATATATTTTTTAAAGAGCAGAAAATGTTAGATAACTTAAACTGGGACTACAGTTGTATTTATATTTATTTAAGTAAAGAAAGCACATTCATGAACATCACAAATGTCAATACAGGATATTTAACATATATTAATGCACTATTAACTTCATATTAGACTTGCCTTTTTTTCCATTATTAGGTGGATTTGGTGTTTCTCCCTCATTGTCTTTATAACATTGAAAACAGACAACAGTGAATAATTAAGGTCATTAACAACCCAAATAAAATCAAGCACACCACAAAAGATGATATCACACACTAGAGAAACAAACCCATGCACTAAATACGACACCTTGCAGTACTGAACTAAAGAGTAAAGTATACTCTTCCTAGCCTATAATAAAAATAAAAATAAAATGAAGAATAACAAGTCATTTTATAATAAGTTAGGAAGATTACAGTTATGGCTTATTCTACTTTAAGAATGAATAGAATTTACTAATTAAGTTGATTTTGAGAATCAAGCATAGGTGACAAACTGGCTCAATGAATGGATTTCTTTATAATTTAAGTTGAAAATAAATAAAAGTAAAATGAACTACTGCTGATGTCTCCAAACTAATGATTTATCCCAAACAATGACTTTACTGCAAATGCCAATTCTTGAGCAGTATTGAAAGACTTTCAGTATTTGTATGGACTAGCTTCAGAAATATAGGAATGGGCAAGCAGGGAATCTAACTATGCAGCTAAATTAAAATGAAGCTCATTCTTACAGTATTCTCTTAAAAAAAGTTATCCCTAAAGCACTTCAGGAAAATGGAAGATGTGTTACATTCTAGTAGTTAGTATCTGATATGTTCAGAACAGACATACTTATACTTTTCTATATCTATGAATCTAAACTTGCCTTTGTTTTCATGACCAGATCTACACTGACAATTTTTCTCATCTTTATAACATTAAAAATTATTACTAAAAATTAGCAGTTGCAGCTTAAGAGGTTTTCTGTCTTAGATTACAATCATCACTGCAAGAATGCATCCATGAAAACATATCTTATGCACAATATGCAGAGTGGCACTGCTTTCACACAAGATAAAGGAGAGAGAGAACAAAAGGCACATAAAGTCCACACTACTATTCATGAACACAATATACTGATGAGTTAAATCCTTTCATAAACATTTTGATAAACTAAAATTATGATATTAAACATAATTGGGGCTTAAAAATACCAAAATGAAGTATCTTCATTCCATTTAGGAGGGCTCTTTGAAGAGAAATTAGGATTGTCAATAAATATTAGAGCAATACTGAGCTGGGATGAAGAGGAACCTACAGTTAATTGTTTGTTTGTTTTCATTTGGCTTAGTTGCCCCATGGCATATGGGATCTTAGTTCCCCAAGCAGGCATCAAACCCACATCCCCTACATTGCAAGGCAGATTCTTAACGACTGGATCATCAGGGGAGTCCCTGATCTTATTGTAGAGAAAATTTTATGGATAAATTATGATGGTTTCTAAAAGTTTCAAGAACTAAAATTTTGGAACTTATATTCTTCCCTATATTTACTTGTAATTTACCTCTAAAAAATCAAACTTGTTGAGAGGAGAATCTAGGACTTCAAAGTATCTGCACTCAATGAAACACGTGGCAAAATACAGTGTTTCAGTAGGTACTGCATGAACTGAATGTAAACCTGGGGTAAAGGATAAGTTTAAACCTTGGTCAGATGCATTGTCTATAATTTCACTTTGATTTAAACAACCAGGAGAATGTTCAAACAGGTAAATTAAATATTCTGATAACTTACTTAGATAGCTCATGTAACATCTCTCCATCAATAAAATTAAGTAATTATTTTAAAATGAGGACTGAACAATCTGTTCTCTATTCCAGATTATAAATCCGGAGCCTAAAGTCTTATATGAAATAGAAAAGTCATACTTCTAAAACGTTCAATTATTTATTTTAAACACACAGACAGACCTGCTTTGACCTCTTCACCCTGCTTTTCTCCCCCCTGCTCTTCCACATGTCTAGTTTCTTCATTAACTTCTGTATATGCACAAGTAAAGAAAAGGATAAGACCAGACATGTACATTTGTTACTCCTCAATAAAATAAAAACAAACACTTTCAAATTATTCATGATACAATGAGTGATTATAAGGAATTGAAAAATTATTTTTTAACAAGTTTCTGACATGTTAGGGAAACAAGCAAGTATACTGTGAATAAGTTATCATACTGTCTCCTTTTATGATAACTTCGATTTGTCAAAGAAATTGTGGCCCATAAACATCTGTAATACATAACAACTGTGAGAAAGGCAAAATACTTCATCTGTAAATGATACATTCTTAGAAAAATAATATAAATTTTCTTCTAGAGAAACAAAAAAATAACATTATAAACTTGTTCCTATTTTTATAAATTACAGTACATAAAAGTTGGGGGAAATTAAAAATAATAATGTCTTATAGGATTTAG
>SJYT01061286.1:782166-805086 GCA_006410635.1 Cephalophus harveyi | reverse complement strand
TATTAATGAAGAAGTCACTCTTTAGGAAATATGCCTTTAAAAAAAAGCTCTTTAGTAAAAAAGTTGTTTGAAGCTATAGTCAATGTTTTATATTTTACTTATATTTTTCTCACCATATTCATCAAAGTATGAATTATGATTTCCATAAAAAATAAAAATGTTTAATAAGTGAAACATGAAAAGAACCATGGTAGAAGTTAGAAATGTACTGAAATGCTCCACCATAAGTAAGAGAAGGGGAAAGTTATATTTTAAACTTTGATAACACAGTAGAAGGTCAAGATAGGCTTCTATTTCCACGAATGGCTAAAAATACGTCTTACTAGGTGAGAACTAAGATTATTGCTGAGAAAATTGAAAGCAGCAATGCTTAAGTCTCATATATAATACCCACTTTCATAGTACGTTTTCTAAGGGATTGAGATATAAAACTTGACAACTTTCATCTAAATTCTTAGTGAGTTTTCATTTTATGGTGAAAGTGAAAGTGAACTCTCTCAGTCCTGTCCGACTCTTTGCGACTCCACGGACTATAGCCCACCAGGCTCCTCTGTCCACAGGATTCTCCAGGCAACAGTACCGAGTGGGTTGCCATTTCCTTCTCCAGAGGACCTTCCTAACCCAGGGATCAAACCCAGGTCTCCTGCACTGTAGGCAGATGCTTTACCATCATGCTGAATGACCATTTGCAAGGCATGAAGTATTTTAGTGCCTACCTGGGTTTCTGAATTTGGGGTCTGTATTTCAATATAAATAGTTTCCTTTGTAACCCTACCTATTTATTTTACTTTCTGCATTTCAAAATATTATTTGAAAAAGGGTGGACATAGATTTTACAAGATTGCCCCAGAGCAAGCCATATAAAACACCAGGAAACTCTCACCTGTAAATTTAAATTTTTCTTAGGTTAATAATTTGATTATCTTATAAAAGTGATTTAATATCTGTCATAACTCTATTTTTAGTTTACATTTTCTGGTATATATGCTTAAAATAGTTTAGAGTTTCTATGTGCCATTTACCTGGATAGATACGGATATAGTTCTGCTTATTTAGTGCCTACTATACTAAACTGCAAGCATTTGCACAGGATCCTCCACAATTAAAGCTCATTCATGTTGACTGACAGTATTGTAACAAGACCCTGTATTGTATCAAGTCAGCTTTAAAATCATTTAATAGTATGTGTAGATTTTGATTTCTAAGGGGAAAATAATTTTATAATTATCTAGCAAAGTTGTCCATTTTCAATCATTTTTCCACTCATATAGTAGCTCTTGAAAATTTTTTTTAAATTTTCAAGTATTTGGCACAGCTGTCTACTTATTTCACCATCTTTGTCATTTCTCCCAGTCTCCAAGTACATGGAGTTATGCAGTGTTGCAGAGAAGCATAGGCCAGTGGGCATTTTCTTTCATTTATATTCAACCATTGCAATGATGCAATTCCAGATCAACATAAACTCGATGTAGACTATCTCTTAAGTACAATAAAAAAAATACCAAGATTACTAAAACAATGAAAAACAAACTACACAATGCTTCAAAATATTGTTCAGATACCAATGAAAATTGTCCTAGGACATAACTTAGGCCTTAGAATCTATGTTAAATCAGACAGATTTATTTTATATTTATATTGTAAAGATGTGGTAAGTAAATGTAATAGGGTTTCTTTCTCATAGACTTGCACAAAGTAAAGCTATTTAGGAATTATTTTTCTTCTTTATAAGGAAATAATTTCTTTATAAGGTCAAAATCTTAAATTAAAAAAAAAAAACAACTTGGAGATATCTCCGAAGGACAAAAAGTATAATCTCAGATTTGGAGCAAGAAATGACTTTCATAAATCTGTATTATGTAATACAGCAAGCTGATTAACAGCAGTAGCATTATACTTTTCATTAAATACCAACGTGTAGAGATTTTCTAAGCATTAACTACATAATTGAAGGAAGAAACAAGCACATTATAGAATTTTAAAATGAGATATAGGGTAATTAATATGTTACATGCTGTATAATATATCAAGTAATTTAAAGCAATTATATAATTAAACTCTATAATTTTCTTGTACATCGTATTGTGCGAGGTATAAGTTTAACCTTTTAAAACACAGTTTATATGTTTTAGCATTGCTCCCAGAGTTAAGAGAACTGGAAGACACAAAATACCATGGTAATAAATGAATATTTCTGAATATTTGTATCATGTGTACAAATAGAAATATTTTATTATTTTGGTAGAAGATAGATTAATTTTCCTTGGACAGGATAGATTTTTTTATACCAGAATACACAATACTGAACAATAAAGATATATTAGTAAACATGCACACGCAAAAACATGTAAAATATAAATGCTTGAGGACGTTTTGAGTATTTAAGTATTAATAGTTATAATTCTCACTGTCACATAATTTTTAATTTAAAAAACAACAGAAACAAAACCACAAATAAGCAAGGTTATTTACTCAGGAACAATTAAACATACAGTAAATTAATACATCTTTAAAATATGTATTTTTAAAGTCTTGAAAGATTATCACGTTCCATCTACAATATTCTTAATTTACTAAATAATTTTATTTTCAGTGGATGGTGAAGTATTAAAAGTGTTTTGTCAACTATAAGAAATTCAAGCTATTCTGTCAAGGTATTAGCCCTATGGTTTCCTTTCCCAGCTCCTCAAAGATTCCATAAAATAACAAACTTCTTAAAGATGTATAACGGTCACCTGAGTTAAATTCACCCATTCCAGTCTATTTTAGTTCACTGATTCCTAAAATGTTGATGTTCACTCTTGCCATCTCCTGTTTGACTACTTCCAATTTGCCTTGATTCATGGACCTATCATTCCATGTTCCTAAGCAATATTGTTCTTTATAGCATCGGACTTTACTTCAATCACCGATCACGTCCACAACTGGGTGTTGTTTTTGCTTTGGCTTCGTCTCTTCATCCTTTCTGGAGTTATTTCTCCACTGATCTCCAGTAGCATACTGGGCACCTACTGACCTGGGGAGTTCATCTTTCAGTGTCCTATCTTTTTCAGTTTTCACATTGTTCATGGGGTTCTCAAGGCAAGAATACTGAAGTAGTTTACCATTTCCTTCTCCAGTGGACCATGTTTTGTCAGAACTCTCCACCATGACCTGCCCATCTTGGGTGGCCCTACACGGCATGGCTCATAGCTTCACTGAGTTAGACAAGGCTGTGGTCCATGTGATAAAACTGGTTAGTTTTCTGTGATTGTGGTTTTCAGTCTGTTTGCCCTCTGATGGAGAAGGATAAGAGGCTATGGAAGCTTCCTGATGGCAGAGATTGACTGAGGGGGAAACTGGGTCTTGAAAGAAAGCTGAGCGCTGAAGAATAGATGCTTTTGAACTGTGGTGTTGGAGAAGACTCCCTTGGACTGCAAGGATATCCAATCAGTCCATCCTAAAGGAAATTAGTCCTGAATTCACTGGAAGGACTGATGCTAAAGCTGAAACTCCAATACTTTGACCACCTGATGCGAAGAACTGACTCATTTGAAAAGATCCTGATGTTGGGAAAGATTGAAGGCGGGAGGAGAAGGGGACGGCAGAGGATGAGATGGTTGGATGGCATCACCGACTCGATGGACATGAGTTTGAATAGGCTCCAAGAGCTGGTGATGGATGGGAGACATGGTGTGCTGCAGTCCATGGGGGTCACAAGGAATCAGACACGAGGTGTAGAGCAGTCCATAGGGGTCACAAAGGGTCAGACACGACTGAGCTACTGAACTGAACTAAAGTTGTATCTCTGAAAAACCAAATTATGAATTGATATTGTTTGACAGGAGTAACTGTGATAAGGCATAGTCCTTACTCGAGAATATCTGAGTGCCGTGTTCAACAGATTCATTGGCCAGCTTTGAACAATTCACTTTTGTTTTGCTTGTTTTACATGGATAGTGGAAGTTCCTCATATACACTGGTGCTTGCTGCCCTTCACTGCTACTTCATAATGTTAGTTCAAATCACATAGAAGTAGTGATTAGAAGACTGATTCATCCCTTCCCAAGTACACAGACACAAACACAGAACAAGGGGTGTGCACATTTTCAAGCATAATCCTCTTCCTCAGTCATGAATGATGATATGATATCTAACACTCAAAAAAAAAAAAAATACTGGAGACACCAACAAGCAAGAAAAAACAAAGCCCACTGTCAAAAAACAAAGCAATCAACAGAGTCAAACTCAGAGATGCACAGATGTTGGGACTATCAGGCAGGGAATTTAAAATATTGTATGACTGGTGTATTAAAGATTACCTTAGAAAAGATGGAGAATATCGCTTGCATGAAAAGCTAGAGAAATATCAGCAGATAGATGAAGACTGTAAGAAGTCAAATGGTAGGCCTGTGGTGAAGAAGAATGTGATGTGCTGTGGGGTCCTGGGCCTGGCAGACAGTGGGCAGCTGGAGGTGACTTTGGAGTAGCACCTGGAGGGCACAGTGAAGCATCCATCCTTTGATGGGGTCCTGCTCACAGATTCACAAAGATTTAACCTGGCTTGCTGTGAGACCTGGTCAGATAAGCAGCCTAGTCCAGCAAGCAGCTAAGCTCACCTCTGACCCCACTGGTATTCCTGTGGTGTGTCTAGAATCAGACAATGGGAGTATCATTATCCAGAAAACATCAGCGTCACAATGGTGTTGCACAAAATGACCTCCTGATGTTTTGTATCAATCAGTTCTCCAGCAGCCTATCATAGGACTACAGTCTGCCTTTGTTAATTATCTTAAAGAGTTTTTGAAGTTCAGTAGTTAGGCCTTTCATTTAATATGCATTGAACATTTTTCTATTCACTTTAGAGTAAGCACCTTTCAACATTGTATGGGATGACCTATCAAAATATTAATACAAAAAAGATTTTGCTTTGAAGCAACAGGTGTAGATCACTTTGTATATAGAATTTTCTTATGGTCAATAAATTTGGTTGGATGGGAAAAACTAATCAAATGGAAATGTCAGAAATTATAGAAACTAGAATACGGCAAAATGTTGGAAAGTTTGAAGTTAGTTTATAGAGATCTTACATGTCTAGTTAAGAGGTTGAGATATGGTTTAATTTTCAATGAGTGACCATTACCTTTGACCTCTGAACAAAGGTAATGTTTAAGTAATGAATTAAGAAGATGTCTTCAGGGGTAACATATGGAATAAATCAGAGTAGGAAGAGGCTGACTTGTAGAAAAAGGTTGGAAACAGAGAAGAAGGCATGGATGAGAAAAATAAATCACAATGTACAATATATGGAATTATACAAACAATTTTAGGTCTAGAAGGAATCTCAGAAATTATTATTTTAAATTCCCTGCCTTATATTCCCAACATCGGTGCATCTCTGAGTTTGATACTGTTGATTGTTCTGTTTCTTGACAGTGGGTCAATCTCTCACATTTTTGAAATAAGCAAACTAAAGCTCAAAGAAACCTGATCAGAGTCACACAATTTGCTATTTTTTGAGATGGAATTTGAATTGCTCTTTATTGGTTCTAAAGCTTGTTAACTTTTTTGAAAGCAAGGATAGAGCTTTCCCTACATATAATGCTTGGCAAATCACCATATAGATTAAGTGAAAGAAATGAATAAACTAAAGAAAGAAGCTTCTAAAATGAAATGATGATATATTAACAGAAACAGAAGAATTCTTGAGAAGGAGCCTAACTTTAGGTTTGGACCTAAATTTGTGAAGTGTTGCAACGATAATCTTCTATAGATATGTCAGATAAAGAAATCTGATAGTTTGAGAAGTCACTGAATTATATTAATACTTCACTTTTCTTTGATTCACTAATTCTTTTAAAGGTATTTATTGTATGCATGTCATGTGCCAGGCATTATACTAGGTATTAGAAGTTTTGGACAAAGTCATAAAGATGATAGAATATAGGATAACATATGGTCAAGAAGTTGAGAACATGAGAAGTAGGAATAAAGTGAAGGGAACAGAAGAGCAGTCAAGAAGTAGAACAAGAATCAGGAGAGGTACTGTATTAGAGAGGCTAAAAAGATTAATAATGGCAGACACAAGGACATAACAAGGATAAAAAGTATAAAAAGATGGAGCAAATATAACCATGGAGAAAATCATTTAAAACAAATTGCTTAGTAGGGTTAAAGCTTAGTAGCTAATGAAGCAGAGAAGGCGACTGCACCCCAATTCCGTACTCTGGCCTGGAAAATCCCAGAGGAGCCTGGAGGGCTGCAGTCCGTGGGGTCGCGAAGAGTCGGACACGGCTGAGAGACTTCCTTTTCACTTTTCACTGTCATGCATTGGAGAAGGAAATGGCAGCCCACTCCAGTGTTCTTGCCTGGAGAATCCCAGGGACGGGGGAGCCTGGTGGGCTGCTGTCTATGGGGTCGCACAGAGTCGGACACGACTGAAGCGACTTAGCAGCAGCAGCTGATGAAGAAGCGAGGAAAGCATATGTAAAAATACATAGTCAAGAAACATGACCTAAGTAAGAGAGAGAAATCGACCATTCTCCAGGGAGCTTGAAGGTGTGGCAGATGAGAAAGAAGATACTATTAAGGAGATAGCAACAGGTCTCTTTAACAACAATTTGAGGAAAAACAAAATTAGTAAAGTAAGAAAGACTGAAATATAAGAGAAACAAGACATAATTAACAGAGGGAAATTTCAGAGAAATTAAGAATAGTTATAGTCAGAAACACAAATAGGGGATTACTTGTGACGTAATACATCACTTTCCTCTTAGACAAGGCTTCTAAGAGGAAAGGAGGTTAGTAACAATGCAAAGAAATTATGGCAAAAAGATGAGGAGGTAGCTCAGGAAGTGTGAGTTACTTGGATTTGATCACATTCACTAAGGGCTCTCAGCACCACTTCTCAGGGCATCTACGGGAAAACACTCTGTATTGCACACGAGAACCTCATCCTCCGGTGACTCCACTAGTTTTGTGAGAAAAAAGTGTGAAAGTGTTAGTCGTTCAGTCATGTTTCACTCTCTGTGACCCCACGGACTCTAGCCCACCAAGTTCCTCTGTTCATGTAATTCTCCAGCCAAGAAAACTGGAGCGGGTAACCATTCTCTTCTCCAGGGGATCTTCCCAATCTAGGATTCAACACGGGTCTCTTGCACTGCAGGCAGATTCTTTACTTTTTGCATCACCAGAGAAGCCCTTTTTTGAGCTTTGTGAGAACTCTTTCTCTAACCTGGGCCCTCATCATGACCCCAAACACCTTAACATAAGGCCACTCGCTGCCTCTCTTCAAACGTGATGGCATCTCACAGCACTACCCTAGCCCCGGTCAGACCCCTCCCAGAACCTTACTCCATTCTGGCACCAAAGCGACTGAGGACACATTCAGATGTCTCAGGCAGATCACTTCTATTTAAGCATCTTATTTGTATAATTCTTAGTATCAAGTACAGAGAAAGCCCAGTTGTCCCTTGACAGCTTCTTTTCTCTAAATTCATTTCCTCTATTATCTTCTGTACCATTTTAATTTTCTTTATTCTCTTAGCTGTATTTTCAAGAATCTTCATCTATTGTTAACTAACTTCCTTATGTCATCAACTTTTCTGCAGAATAGTTTCTGCATACCCCTGTCTCAAATAGCACTTAGCTCCACCCTGCAGACTCTCCTTCCAGTGTAACTCTCATCTGCAGAAGTTACTTATTCTTTCACATTTCATAGTCCACGGATTCAGGAGAGATTGACTCCCTAGAGATACTCTGACCATTGTTCTTCCACTGTAACATATATGTTCTTATTTCTATCAAGCATGCCACTTGGCTGTAAGATCCATTATTAACTCAGGTTGCTAATAACTATCAACTTCCGGTCAATATCCCTTAGTCGTTGATTATTTGGGGAATTTTTATCAGTCATTTTCTTTAGATAAATTCTATGGTGATTCCAGGAGATTTCAATGTACATGCAGGAAATTGTTCAATAATCCTGAACCATAACTCTTGAATCTTTGAAATGTCAATAATCCTCACTTTTCCCCTGCATCAGCACTCCTTTCTGGGGAAATATGGTGAATCTTAGAATCCAGTGAAACTATTCAAACTTTAAAATACTTAACTCTAATATCAAACTGATGACAATCATTAATTATTTCAGGTGTTTTATAATCTCACTTCTACTTTACTTGATCTCCATTTAACACTTTTCATTCCAGGGACCTGCCAATTTCTGTCAGAATATAGTACCTCTACTTTTCTTCCTTCCTTAACCATCTTAGACACTATGACTGATCATCTGAACCACTTCTATAACAAGATTCCCTTCTATCCCAAATCTTCCAAATATTCATCAAAACCCTAAAATTGATTCAATGCCATAATGATTTTTCTACATTTAGGCAACTGGATATTTTTTAAGCAAAGCATGCATTCATACAGGTTAGCACTTTGCAAATTCATAGTTTCTAACATCTGCTGTGGTGGTATCATTAACAATCTTTCTACTTATATTTAATCAGTTCCCATCAGTTTTTACACAATGACTATTTAAACTTTCTCATCATATTCAACCTTCAGGAATCCTCAGGAATTGTCTCAAAAATAACTATATAATCTCAATTATAGCAACAACAAAACTGAGGTTATCAAATATAATTACCTTCGATTAACATCCTTTAAAAATTTACTTAGTTCCAACTCTGTCATCTATTTCCCTCCTGTCTCAATGGTAAATAAAAACTTTTTACATTTAGAAACTCCATGTGTGTGGTTAGCCCCACCTACTGCTCTAAGACTTTTCTTCTAGTCATCCTTTCTTTTTCCCTTATTCTTTTTTCCCTTTTTCCCATCCTTTCTTTTTCCCTTATTCTTTTTTCCCCTAAAGGATTGTTTCCTCCAAGCCTATAAACATCAGATGTATTTCTTACTCTGAAAGAAAGAAACCTAGTCTGATATCATATGCCCCTATCCAATATTTCTCCACACTCCTTTGATGTATTTATTATCTCCCAATCATGTCTCAGGCCCTGCAATCTGCTTTTCTCCTCTCATCATCTTTCCGAAATCGCCTGAGTTGGAATCATCAATGACTTCTTCCTTGACAAATCTAATGGTATTTTTCATATACCTTTACTTTCATTTATTTTTACTGTTGACATTATCTCTTCCTTCTTCAAATTATTTTTTTAAGCTCGATTCTTCTTACTTTTCTATTCTTCCTTCACTATGTCCTTCAGAAGCTTCTCTTTGTCTGTCAATTTTCCATGGCAGAAGAAAACTCCTTGGCCTTCATTTGATAGGTAGTATCTCTGGCTGATTTCATTTTCATTTTTGTAGCTACTTTCCACGAGTAGTAAATTTACTCCTAAATGATTATACATAGCCTAAACTTCTTTAAGCTTTAAAATTATTTAATTTACTTCTTGCTAGAAGCTTCCCCCAGCCTTCTCAATAATTCTAAAACCAAACTTGTCTCTCAACTAAACTGATTCCTCTCCTAACAATTCCCCCATCTCTGTTAAGGTATCACATGCACCCAGTTACTCAGCCAATAAAACTGGAATATTTCTTGACTCTTGGCTTCCCCTCAACATCCAAATCTGATTATTTACCAGGTAATATTGAATTTAATTGATTGGCTCTCATCACTTATCTCTCCATGCACTACCTCACTTAGTTCAGACCCTCAAAGAACTTTTGTTGTCCAAGACCAAGGCAAATACCTCAGTATGTGTTTTTCTTTTTCATACACTTTTCTTTCATCAACCATCCCCATAGTCTCTAGAGTGAATAAATGTACTACAGCCATCCCGAAACTAAAACTCTTCAAAGTACCTCTGTCACATACAGTCTTAGATTTAAGTTCCTTAACAGAGGATACAAGGTTATTCAAAATCGAAACTATCTCTATCGTTACAGATTCATCCCTTGCTATTTCCTGCCTTGTAACAAACACTGCAACAGCACTAAAACACAGTGTTTATTACACGAGTAACTTTGCTTATGCATGCGTGCTAAGTCGCTTTAGTCGTGTCCAACCCTTTGCAACTCTATGGATTGTAGCCCGCCAGGCTCCTCTGTCCATGGGATTCTCCAGGCAAGAATACTGGAGTGGGTTTCCATGCCCTCCTCCAGGGGATCTTCCCAACCCAGGGATCGAATCCACGTCTCTTTTGTCTCTTGCACTGGCAGGCAGGTTCTTTACCACTAGCACTACCTTACTCTACGTAAATATTTCTAATTCTTCCTTTAAAATATAGCCCACCTGTCATCTCCTCCATCACATCTTTATGCAAAAGTTGCCATGTCCACCATCAATGTTAGTGATTCCTTAATATGCTATGTATAGCTTCTCATGTGTGCATGCTAAGTCACTTCAGTCATGTCTGACTCTGACTCTTTGTGACTCCATGGACCGTAGCCCACCAGGTTCTTCTGTCCATGGGAGTCTCCAGGCAACAATACTGGAGAGCATTGCCATGCCCTCCTCCAGGGGACTTCCCAGTCCAGGGGTTGAACCTGCATCTCTTACATCTCCTGCATTGGCAAGTGAGTTCTTTACCACTTGCACCACCTGGGAAGCCCCATGTATAGCTTTAAGTTAAGATAAATACTTGGGGGGAAAGTAAGATATGAGGATAGATTTTAAAATATAAAAGATATATTAACTGAAATAAAGGATATATCTTAGAGGGATATCAATAAAAGGTAACATGATATCCATTCCAAATATGTTTGTTTAAATTTTGAATGTGTTTTAAAATTTGCAATGATCAAATATAATTTTGCCCTGGTCAGTGTAACTTGTCCAGAGGAAAAAAAAAGTCTTGATCTCTAATATTAGTTAAATATTTGCTTCCTGAGGTAATATAAAAGAAGTTTAGCAAACATTAAGCTTCTATTCATCTGTTCCAAAGAGACAGCATACATAATATTTTATTTTATAAACGTGAAGTAGACAAGCCAATGGTTCTGATTCTTCACATATTGAGGATGCCATGTTGAGTTAACTATTATACAGTTATTCCATTTCTAAAATTCCAGATTTTATACAGCCAAACTATGGTCCACTCAGAACTATTAACACATATTTACTCACAGAGGGGGAATTTCCAGACCATGACAGTAAATGCCACCTTAAAATATAGACTGGGAAACTGAATGCTTAGAAAGTTGGTGCCAATTTCTTTTTATTCTTTTCACAATCCTCAATAAAGAGGTCACTTTTCCTTCGAATGTTCAGTCATTTTTTTCTCCAGTAGGTAATTAGAGAGAACCTGGATAATTTAGATCAAAACCATTTGTCAAGAGAAAGAGATTGCTCCAGACTTGGACTTCATCAAAAATGTAAAAGAAGGACAATGAAGCAAGGGAACTGAACTGAGGATGTTTCCAAGAATGGATTCAACCTCCAGATATGTAAGTAAAGTGGAAGCAAATTGGGGAAGGTAAAGGGGTAAACAGAGTGGATAAAAGAATCAGTGAGTTAAAAGTAACTCAGTGGAAGAATAAGAAAGAACCATGTGTAGTTATTGTCCAAGAGTGAAGCATTTGTAATAACTATAAATGGAAAGTAATCTTTAAAAGTTATATAAAAAATAATTTTTTTAATATTTCAAAGGTAGAACAGTTTCAAGTGATGATAATATTCAGAGCATGGCCATGGGAGTGAGTAACTAAAGCAGAACTGAGAGTAAAGCTCACTACCTCCAATTTGAGATACTCAAGGAAGTGAGTGGGTGCTAAATAGATCATTCAGGTGAATGCTAACATTGCCAGGAGAAGGAAATGGAAAACTACGCCAGTATTCTTGCCTGGAGAATCCCAAGGACAGAGAAGCCTGGTGAACTATAGTTCATGGGGTCGAGAAAAGCTGGACATGACTGAGCACACACACACACAACATCATTCAGATACACGGCAGGAATTATGATAAAGAGGAAGAATAAGGCCACATGCTAAAATCTTCAGTAAACAAAATAATATACCCAAGAAGTCAACAGATGATATCAACATGTAAGGGAAATGCATGGCTGTGTTCAGCGGCAATATGTACAAAGGTACAGGGGTTAAACAAGATGCATTAAACATTACGGTAATAAATAAAGAAGAAGGGATAGCTGACTAGATGAGTTTTTGTATCTTCAATAATCCCCAGAATCTCATAGTGGACTGAAGTGGGAGTCAGAAGAACTAAGTAACTCAGAAAGTTAGCAGAGAGAAACAAATGATCAAAGTCACTTAAAAAAAAAAAAACGAAAGAAATGTTAAGCTGAAAATTCAATGCAGTATTTACTATTTCTGTGAAATACAATAGGAATGCAATAGGCCAGAAGCCTAGAGGTAGATGAAGGAATATTAACTATATATATTCTGGTTCTTGGTACGGGTAGTAGATTCCTAAATGTTTATTTTACTGCTATGCTTTGAAACATGCAGACATGCTTTTGTATGAATCAAACTAATAATAATAAAAGATAATACTATTGAAAGCAACTAAAGAACTGCATTCGTACAATGTCTATCCAATTTTTTCCAGAGTAAGTACACTAGACTCACAAATTTGAATGATTTAAGTGACAACAAATCTTAGAGTTAAGTTATTTGATAATTTGTTTTCTAAAACTGATTTTCCTAACTGTGTTTTCCTGTAATATAAACATCAGTGATATTGTGTGCCCTGACCACAAACCAAATTATGGTACAAAAGACAGTTCAGAAATCTCTCTTTCAAAATAGGCCAGCTAGGCTGAGGTTGAGAAACAGAGAGAATATGAAACTGATAATCAGCCTAGAGCTGTTCAAGGACTGGCTCTGTCTATGTTGGTTCACTGAAAGAATAAATAATATGAAGCAATCTACTTATTGATAACTAAGAAAAATATAGGGCATAAAAACTAATGTGATGCATGATTTTAATTTATGTTTAAGTGGAAAGATACCAGCATAAGAATTCTATAATCAATAATATCTCATTCATGCCACCCACCTTAAAAAAGGTCTTACCCAATTATAAAGATAAGTATATAACTATTTTTCACATTTTTGTAAGATAAATTTATAATCATTGCAACCAAAAAAGAGTTTGAAAGTAACATACAGCAATAATAAAGATGACAAACACTAACAATAAAAAAATGAAAATTATTTAGTATCGAAGCAAAAAAATAGAAAAAGAGACTAAGAAATGTAAACGAAAATAAAACATAGCAATAACCACTACAGTATAGTAACCTGAAGGCACTAAATTTCAGATACACGCACAGAAAGACATCACAAAACTTGAATTATTAGGAATTTATTGTTGATACTATCTCTTATGTTTCCTTCCATATTTGTCTAAATGAATTCAATCTTAGGTATTTACCCACTAGTTTCAATCATTTTTTTCTAAGCTCTTTCATTATCAGCTCTCAATTAACTAAACTAATAGGATAGAAGTGGCCACAAAGAACCCCAATCACTCTGAAACTATAGTCAGAGTGAGTACAGCACATTAATTCCCTATCTGTAGAGCTGAACCTACAACCACATTATCATTATTGCTCTTTTCTCTGCCTACAGGGCTTCAAAATGTTGTCACTGAACTAGCTCAAATCCCTACAGCTATGTTTAGCCTTGAGAAACTGCAAGCTTTAGACCTTCTTTCCCTGCTGGATTTCCTTCTGGGAATAACTAGAGACGTAATCCTCCTTTCTGTTAAATGCCAGGTAATTTATCTTTCTCTTCAATACAAGGAGAATGGTGGGAGAGTAGAAATGAACAAGGATTTTCCCACAAACCCAGTATTCTCTAGGGATCCAGATTCATCTACTATAACCAATGAGTAGATCACAGCTACCCTTGATAAAGTAACCATAAACCTGAGTTCAGCCTCTGTTCAATCTAAGCACTTTTCAAAGGCTGATTTGGAGGGAGGTAGAAGTGGGTTGTTATCAACTAGTGCTGTCTGAATATCTAATTATGAACTCTCTAGAGGAAGATGAGCTGTCAACTGTATTAATCTTTAAAAATACTGTTATTCTACTTTTCCATGTAATGATTCAAAAGTAATTTCTGGTGAATTACATTTTTAGAATCATCACAGAGATGATCCCAGGCCAATACAATTAAATTGTTTATATATGCTTTATTTCCTACTTTTTTACAAGGATAATATTTCTATATTTCATCAATAACTACAAACATATATATATATATAAAATAGTAGTGAGTTATTATCAATAGACAGGCACATGCAATTCTACGAACAGACTCAATTGTAAGAAAAAAATACCTGCCATCCCTGTGATGATGCTCAATGCTCTGACTGTATCTGGAGCGAGGTAGAGTAAGAAAATGACTGCAAGCATGGCAGAAACAAGAACACAAATGAGACTCAGGAAGGAAATGAAGACGGTATAGTTTAATTTTTAAAAGTGAGAGTCAAAAAAGATAAGCAGAGAGCAAGCAAAGCAAATGAAAATTGTTACTGGAAACTTTGCTCCTTCTTCTCAATGTCCATTGTAATACGGCAGTGCTAAAGGTTAAAATGGTCTAAATATTCTAAAACAAAACACAATAGAATGTAACGAATTGAGATTTAAACAAATAGTATTTAAAAATAAAATCTTATCAATTATCACAAACATCTTCAGCACCATCTATAAAATGTATCATAATACAGATGCTTCCTCATTGGGGATGAAAGGTAGGAAAAGAAAACTAATAAAATAACCAGAAAGCTTGAGAAGAAAATATTAAAAGAGATCATTTTGAATACTTATCACACTTAGGGGATTTCATAAGGCAATGATTTCTTTTTCAATGATTACTAATTAAAAGCAACTAAAAGAGTTTATAAAATTTCATTTAGTAGGGAACAAATTGAATACTTCATTTGAATATTGCTTTAGTTTAATATTACTTTATTTTGAATATTAATTATTTGAAATTAACTTTATTTGAATATTAATTTTATTTTTAAAATGTATTGGATGCTATTCCATTTTCCAGTCACTGTTTATTACATGATATTGATTCTGCTGCACTTCATGCCTCATGACTTACCATAAGCCATCAAAGTAGTACATTTTCATTTTTATCCCTCTGTAGCTCATTCTCTTATTTCCATAGCACTAATATAATTTAAATTTTTTTTTAAATCTTTCATGTCAAAACACTTAATTTTGGCAGATTATCATTATGTTTCAATAAAAAATGGAAACCCACCTTGATCTCTCTCAACATCTCTAAAGAGGACATATACATTTGTATCTTTACTTGCACTATTCTTCTCCAAAAAGGGAAGAAATTCCTCTACTTGTAATCCTACTTTCCATATGGTCTTGCTTCATCATTTTTGTCTCATGCCTTCCCTTCCACAATCACATTTAATTCTCCAAATAAAACCTCAGTAACTTTGCCTTCCTCTCTCTTTTTTCATCATAAAACGTCTTTTAGATGTATCTACAATTCTTGCTACCACTTTCTCACTTTTCAGTCATGCCTAAAGTTTACTGTAATTGGACTTCTGCCTCTACTATTCTCTTCAAGGTATTCTGTGAGTTTCATCTGTGAAATTCTAAAAATCCTTTAATTTCTTCTTGATCTTCATTATGCTCCATTTATCTATGGCTTTAGACACTGATTTTCAACCTCTATTTCTTGACACTCTCTTGGTTTTTGAAACACTATTCTCTCAGACTATTACAAATTTGTGTGTGAGCTCAGTCTTGTCTGACTCTTTGCTACCCTATGGACTGTAGCCCGCCAGGCTGCTCTGTCCATGGAACTTTCCAGGCAAGAATACTGGAGTGGGTTGCATTTCCTCTTCCAGGGGATCTTCCCAACCCAGGGATCGAGTCTCTTGAGTCTCTTCCATTGGCAGGCGGATTCTTTAATAGTGTCTATTAACACTTAACCATGTGCCACATACTCCATTAAAGTTTTGTCTACGCCTCACTTACTACTCATAACAACCCTTTGAGATAGGGTCTAGTATTCCCACAGACAGAGAAAACTGGCTCTGAGTGCTTGCGCACAGCTGTAAAGTAAGGAGCACAATTGGCTTTTAAACTCAGGGCTTCTTTCAGCCAAAACTCAGGCTCTTAACATGTACACATTGGCCTGGTCTCCCGCCTACTAACTGTTTCTTTATCCATTTCACTTATTGATTCCCTTTGTTTTATTCCTCAGAGGCAGTGGTTTCTCAAGATTTTTCCTTGACTTTCTTCATACTCAAACACATTCTTTCTGGATAATACTATCTGTTTTTATAGTGTAAATTCTCACTTTGGTTTAACCTTGATTTTTCTTGGGTTTCACATTTCCAGCAGCTTCCTGAGATCTCCACATGGCTGCTTGAGTGTCATGTAAGCATTTCAGAAAAACACATGCTAATTGTGAGACATGTAAGACATTGGCCAAGTTGAACATCTGGGGCTGCAACTCTAAGTAAGACAACTGGAGCAGTAGCTTTCCAACGTTCTTTTTAAGCAGAAGACCATTTGTTTTTTCAAACAAAATTTATGTCAAACCAATATTTAGGAATCCAATAAAATCCGAATGGCACTGTCTACAGAGGGAGTAAGAAGCCTAGATCCTACCCATTTGGCTTCATCCTTACCTACAATAGCAGTCCTTCACGTATCTTAGAATCTAGAACCCTATCATTTTAAAGGGCCTCCTAGTAGTTAATTATAATTCTTTAATCCTCTTTGGAATTTAATATAATACTTCAGCTATTTGTTTTCTTGTAATCTCAGTTTCAACTGAGAATTTAAATATTTGATAAACCAAGCTATAAAGTCTCAAAATTTAACTTATCCATTTTCCTTATTTTCTACATTCAATTGATTTGTAACCATTGCTCATTCTAATGCCTAAATAACTCAGATTTATCCCTTGTTTTCCTTTTTACTGCCACTATAAATCAGGTTTAACATGTCCACCGAAATAATCTCCTATTAAATCTCCCTTCAGAGTCCAACCCTCTCCCAATCCACCCTGCCTACAGAACTATATTTATAAATTATGATTCTGATCATGTAGGTACATTGCTCCAAATCCTTCAATTAATATCCATCTCAAAAAACAAGTACATATTCTTTAAAATTGTAAACAAACTAATTTCTAAGCTACATTCAATCTTCATCTCCTATTACTTCGCTTTTCCCATACCATCACTTTTTATCTAGGTACAGCACTAACTAAGACTGTCTAAATATATTCCATACTTTCCTGACTTTCAGACTAAGTTCATGCTCAACACTCATGCTCCACACTCTGCCAAGGATGTCCTGTCCATCATTCCCTCTGTCTCCATTTCATTGTCTTTCAAAATTCTACTAATCTTTAAAGTCCAACTTCACTTAGAAGCTCTTTCCAATAGATTCAAGCAAGTCATTTCCTCTCCAATCTGTTCTAATCCTATTATGCTTAGGTCTCATGGTCTTCTACATTTTTTAACTAGTTACTATATTGTATATAATCAATTGGATCATGTGCTTATCTAGACCAGGATAATGCCTACTCTAAATCTTTGTGCAGAATGCCTAACCCACTCAATAAATATATTTTGAGTTGAACTCAAAAGTAAAGCAGAATTATGATCTTTTCATGTGGAACCTACTGTTTAAAGAGAGCAGTCATTCATATAATCCCAGAAACACTCTAGAACTGTAAACAAAAGATTAAAAACCTATGCAGTATAAGAAATAAGGATATCAGTATCAAAAAGATTTTTCTGGCTTTACAAAGAGTAGAAAGAATACTCAACAGTAGTGATGTTGGGATTTACTGCATTAAAAGGAATAGACTGTCTCTGAAAATTACTTAAGGGTAACAAAGATGTATAAAATTCAAAGCTGTTAAAATTTTCATATTCATAGAGCATATATATATAATCACCCAACTTTTAATATTTTCCTTGAGAAGCTTATAATAAATTTCATCTCTGTAAAGCCAAAGAAAACACTATACAGGAATCATCATCATGACACAACAGTTTGTTTTATTTCCCTTTTTGTGACGGTCAATTTTATGTATCAACTGGCCAAGGGGTGCTCACCTTAAACATTATTTCTGGGAATGTATGTAAAGGTATCTCAGGATGAGATTCTCATTTGATTCAGTGGAATCAGTACATTGCCCACTTCAGTGTGGGTGGACATCAGGCATGAGCTTGACATCTCATAGCTCTCTGGCCCTCTGACTGAGATTGATTAATATACCACTGGCTCACCTGGTTCTCAGGGCTTTGTACTCTGAATTATACCATTATTTCACAAGTCTCCAGCATGCAGACAGCAGATGGTAGACTTTTTCAGCCTGTATAATCATGTGAGCCAATTCCTCATAATAAATCTATCTATCACCTATCTATATATTTATCTATCTATCTATTATCAATCTCTCTATATCCAGCCTAACAATTCTATTTCTCTGGATAACAGTGACTATATGGTTTTCCATAGACATGTTATACCTTTTAACATAATCTGGTCATGATTCCCCTTGGAGTGATAGTATAAAAGTGCATCTGTGAATATTACAGAAATTAACCATACTATTTTAGTAAGTCCCCTAAAATTCACCTAAGATACAGTGGTCATTTCCTGCATCCACTTAGAGCAATTTAAAAGCATTTTATTTACACTTCTCCATTAAAGCATGCTTACTTTTCTCTCCAAATTAATAAAATCTATGCAATAAATAATGTCCTAAATGTACATAAAGAGTTAAAGTAAGTTATTTTAAATATTGTATTTAATCCAATTTGTTTGAAATTTTAAAAAAATTGAGCAGAACTTTAACTCATTGCAAAAGAATAAAACAGGAAACCAAAATATGACTCAATTTTTTCTTTTTGGTCTAAGCCCCTTTAGTTCTTTAAAAAAATTACATTTATTTATTTTTAATTGAAGGATAATTGCTCTACAATATTGTGTTGGTTTCTGCCAAACATCAATATGAATCAACCATAGGTATACCTATGTCCCCTCCCTTTGGAACCTCCCTTCCACCCCTCTGGGTTGTTACAGAGCCTCAGTTTGAGTTACCTGAGTCACATAGCAAATTTCCATTGGCTATATATTTTACATATGGTAATGTATATGTTCCTGCCCGCAGTAGTAGATATAATGGTCATCTGAGCTAAATTCACCCCTGAGCGCCGAAGAATTGATGCTTTTGAACTGTGGCGTTGGAGAAGACTCTTGAGAGTCCCTTGGACTGCAAGGAGATCCAACCAGTCCATTCTGAAGGAGATCAACCCTGGGATTTCTTTGGAGGGAATGATGCTAAAGCTGAAACTCCAGTACTTTGGCCACCTCATGCAAAGAGTTGACTCATTGGAAAAGACTCTGATGCTGGGAAGGATTGGGGGCAGAAGGAGAAGGGGACGACAGAGGATGAGATGGCTGGATGGCATCACTGACTCGATGGACATGAGTCTGAGTGAACTCCGGGAGTTGGTGATGGACAGGGAGGCCTGGCGTGCTACAATTCATGGGGTCACAAAGAGTCGGACATGACTGAGCGACTGAACTGAACTGAACTGAATGTATATGTTTCCATGTTATGCTCTTCATACATCCCACCCTCTCCTTCCTCCCACCACCCCCGTGTCCATAAGTCTGTTCTCTATGTTTGTGTCTCCATTGCTGCTCTGCAAATACGGTAAACAGTACTGTCTTTCTAGATTCAATATATATGCATTGATATACAATATTTGTTTTTATCTTTCTGACTTACTTCACTCTGTATAATAGGCTCTAGGTTCATCCACCTCAGCAGAACTAACTGAAATGTGTTCTTTTTTATGGCTGAGTAATATTCCATTGTATGTATGTACCACTTCTTCTTTATCCATTCATCTGTCTATGGACATCTAGGTTGCTTCCATGTTCTAGCTACTGTAAACAGTGCTGCAATGAATATTGGGGTACATGTGTCTTTTTCAATTTTGGTTTCCTCAGGGTATATGCCTAAGAATGGGATTAGTGGGCTAATGCAGCAATTCCATTGGTTTTATTCCTAGTTTTTTAAGGAATCTCCATACTGTTTTCCATAGTGGCTGCATCAATTTACATTACCCCCAACAGTGCAAGAAGGTTCCCTTTTCTCTACACCCTCTCCAGCATTTATTCTTTGTAGATTTTTTCGATGATGGCCACTCTGACTGGTGTGAGGTGATATCTCATTGTAGTTTTGATTTGCATTTCTCTAGTAATGAGCAATGTTGAGCATCTTTTCATGTGTTTACCAGCCATCTGTCTGTTGTCTTTGGAGAAATGTCTGTTTAGGTTTTTTGCCCACTTTTTGATTGGGTTGTTTTTCTGGTATTAAGTTGTATGAGCTGCTTGTATATTTTGGAAATTAATCCATTGCCACAAAATGTGACTTAATTAAAAAAAAAGATTAATAAAGGAACTTATAGATTCTCAAATCCTGGTAAAAAATTTGACTATCCAAAGAACTAAAAAAAGATTATTGATCTAATTTCCTGATACACTTTGATTCTTACTAAGAAATTTAATTTTTGAAGATAAAACAAAACTATATTTATAATGAATTATCCTTCCATTATATTTCATTAGCTTGAATGTTCCCTTTTCAGTTCAGTTCAGCTCAGCCGCTCAGTCATGTCTGATGCTTTGAACCCCATGTTCCCTTTTAGGAACTACCAGATACACAAAAAGGACTGTAAAAAAGAGGAAATAAAAATCTCACTCTTAAGTAATCTGGAGATTTTGAAAGCTAAATTTCCAACAATCTCAATTTAATACCATCTGAGTTAGATTTAGACTAGATTTGGACAAAACAATTAAATTTATAAGTATTGACAAAAAAATTTCATATCAATTGATTGAATCTCCATCCTTCCCCCCAATGTTTTTACTAAAATTAGTTTAGGATGCATATAAAGAGACTTCTGAGTTCCTTTGTTATTTCATCATAATATTCTCTGAACAGCAAATTAAGCTTTCTACTTTAATCCTTATCTTAAACCCACTTGGTAGTTTTGGGGAAATACCATAGCATTTTTCATTTCATATATAATCAAATCATGTACTAGAGGATTAATCAATTAGCTTGTTAAAAAATTATTAGTAATTAGCATATGTACTGAAACATGCCTAAGTACATCACATTTAATAGAGAAAATTCAGAGAAGTCTTCCAAGCACAGTAGTCAACAAGTATAATTCTTTAAGCTGTTTAAAAGGTTTACTGAAAGCCATGAGAGATGTGTATAAGAGACAGCTGTAAGATATCTATGACATATTATAGAAATAGCATCTAGTACTCTATACTTATTCTAGTAGTAAGTTAACTGCTATAATAAACAAGTTCTTGAAATGATTTCTAATACTAAAGTCACATAGTTTACTACAGAAAATGATGTTCCTAGCTGTACCAGGATTTACCAGAGAAATAATGATACAAAAAAGTAGGAGGAGTGAAGAGGAAGACAACTATTACATTAATCATTTTTATTTAATATCACTGTATGGAAGTTTCTGAATTACTAAAAAAAGTAATTTTTTTTAGTAATTCAGTAATTACTTTTTTTCTTTTCAAAAAAGAAAAGGAATTTGACTAGTACTAATAAAATGAGATGTGGAGAGAAATAAAGATCCAATCAAAATTCTATGTATAATTCTTCCTATATTATCTACAATAAAAGGATATCTTTCTTACACCACGTAAGTTTAAACAAGTGTGTGTGCATGCTTAAGTCACTTCAGTCGTGTCTGACTCTTTGTGATGCTAGGGACTGTAGTCCAACAGCCCCTCCTCTGTCCATGGGGTTCTCCAGGCAAGAATACAGGAGTGGGTTGCCATATCCTCTTTCAGGGGATCTTCCTAAAGCAGGGATCAAAATGTCTCTTATGTCTCCTGCATTGGAAGATGGATTTTCTACTACTAGCATCACCTGGGAAGCCCAACCAAGTACTATAAATTAATGTCATATAGTATCATTTACTGGGGCTTCCCTGGTGGCTCAGACAATAAAGAATCCGCCCACAATGTGGGAGACTGGGGCTCCATCCATGAGTCATGAATATTCCATGGAGAAGGGAATGGCTACCCATACCATATTCTAGCCTGGAGAATTTCATGGACAGAGGAGCCTGGCAAGCCCCAGTCCATGGGGTTGTATCATTTATTACCCAACATGGCCGATGTAAAAGCCATTATCTTTTTTTTTCTAACCTATTATCTTTATTCACAATTTTCTAGTATGTCCCCTCGTCCTTCATCCTTCTTACTGGGTCTTTCTTATAGTATGTGTATATTCTGCCTCTGTATCTTTTGTTATTGCCTAAATAAACATGCTCATTTTTCAAGGTCCAACATATATCCTACATCCTCTACAAGCCACTTTAAAAAAACAACTGAATTGACTGACTTCTCTTTTCTCTGCTTAATTGATGAGCACATTAAAATGTAAATTATTTATAATATAAAAGATCCTTTTAAAATGTTAAGAGGTACTTTTTTTTAGTTCCATTCAATTGGTGCTCCTGTTTCACTTAATCTACCCAACACCCTATAAAGTTGGTGTTAATATTCCAATTTTATAGATAAGGAAATCAAGTAGATAAGGAAATCAAATCAAAGATACACAGCGATCAAGTGGTAAAAAAATCTAAATTCAAGCCCAATGCCATTTGGTTCCAAATCCCATGAAAAAAAAAACATTTCATGAAATATTCTAGTCCAGTGTGTCAATTCCTACTTACAAGCAAGATTAACGCACTACTCGAAATAACTAAATTTTACTTATCATCTCAAAGTAAATTATTTTTTAGGCTTTTAAATCAACAGTATTATTTATCAACTCTATAAAATGCAGTTCATGAAAATTCACTGTAGGAGGATTTGAATATTCTTACCATCTATTATAAATAGTACATAAAAATAACAATGCCTTCATATGCATTCTATTATGCAAAATCTT